>PVIA01011967.1:0-40777 GCA_004024845.1 Tonatia bakeri | reverse complement strand
GCTAACCGATTGTGCCATTGGAGCTCCTATTTTCTGATTTTAAAATTGATAATTTTCAGTTTTAAAATGGGATTTTGTGTTCTGGCTGGGTAGCTCAGTTGGTTAGAAAATTGTCCTGATATGCCAAGGTTGTAAGTTTGATCCTCTGTCAGAGAACATACAAGAATCAACTAGTGGGCCTTGGCTGGCATAGCTCATAGGTTGAGTGCAGGCTGCAAACCAAAGAGTTGCAGGTTCGATTCCCAGTCAGGGCACATGCTTGGTTTGTAGGCCAGGTCCCCAGTGGGAGCCACGTGAGAGGCAACCACACATTGATATTTCTCTCTCTTTTTCTCCCTCTCTTCCCCTCTCTAAAAGTAAGTAAATAAAATCTTAAAATAAAAAGAATCAACTAATGAGTGCATAAATAAGTGAAACAACAAATCCATCTTTGTCTTTCTCTCTCTCTCCCTTCTTCTCTCTCTAAAATTAATAAATAAATAAAATAGGGTGTAGTTTTAGAGTGTTCCTACACACACTTTTGCTGTCTTTCATGACTAATTAAAATTTGTCAGATTAGCCCTGGCTGGTGTGGCGCGGTGGATTGAGTTCTGGCCTCAGTACCGAAAGATTGCTGGTTTGACTCCCAGTCAGGGCACATGCCTGGGTTTCAGGCCAGGTCCCCAACTGGGGGCATGTGAGAGGCAAACAAGAGGCACCCAATCCATGTATCTCTCGCACATTGATGTTTCTCTCTCTCACTTTTTCCCTCTCTTCCCCTCTCTCTAAAAATAAATAGATTAACTCTTTAAAAAAATCTTAAATAAAATTTGTCAGATTAAATTGAGAGCCCTTTATTTCATGGTTGATTTTATTTAAACTGTGGTTTTTTAGTATGCTGGCCAAGGTAGCAGAAGGCAGAGTTTGAGGTTTTCCTATGCTTAGCTCTTCTACAAAATGAATTAATAAATTTCTTACTCCTATGAGGAGACTGCACTTTTTACCACTCATTTCAAGCATTTCGTAACCAGTATTACTTTAGCATGTAATAGAGGTGCTACAACTAAATATCAATCAGTGTTTGACATGAGTACTTTCATATTTTAAGCTTGTGGACATAGGCTATCCAAAAATACTTCCGTGAAGTTGAAAACTCAAGGCTTTTTGGGGTTTTAGCTTAAGAGGTAAATACTTGGACTGAAAACTATAGTGGAACTGTTGCAGAATAAAAGTTTGAGAATCTAGAGACTTGGCTTGCACATTGGGATGCTATTTATTTGCCAGACTGTTTTTAGGTTTTTGGCCTAAGCATATTGCATGGCTGTTGTATTGGCAATAGATTAAAACAAAACAAAAACAAAAACAACAAAACTTTAACTGTTAAAGATTTCTTTTTAATTAAAAAAATAAATATAGAAAAGAGTACAAAATAATACCACCCAGAATTAACAAATATTAGCTAATGAAACAAAATTAGCAAGTACCTGGCCAGCATGGCTCAATTGGTTGGAGTGTTGTCCTGTGGACTGGAGGGCTGCGGGTTGGATTCCTGGTCAGAGTGCACACTTGGTGTGTGGTCTGATCCCCCATCAGGACACATACAATCCCTGGGCTGGGGCATGTGGCAGATCGGTGCTTCTTTCACACATCAGTGTGTCTCTCCCTTCCTCTCTCCCTTCTTCCCCCCTCTCTAAAAGCAATGAAAAGATGTCCTTGAGTGAGGATAAAAAAAGAAAAAAGATTAGTGAATTTATCATTTTGTGTTGTTTTCTGTAGGTTTTTTTTAGTAAAAGGAACCAAAATATTAGTGCTATAGATGAAGTCTCCTTTGTTTCCCTTCTTATCTCATTTCTCTTTTTTCCCCCTAAGCCAACTACTATTATGAATTTACTGTTCATTTTTCTAATTCATGTTTTTAGACATATAGTTGTTGTGAGGATTAAATAAATTAATACATATAAAATGTTATAATGTAGGTACTGTTTTCATTTCCCTTTTGCAGATGGGCAACTAGAGGTGTAGAGAGGTTTTAAAATAACTTGACTAGGTTCACATAGCTATATTATATATAGAAAGCAAGGATTTGAACCTGGATTGCTGTAGGGGCTATACTTTGAATCAATATGGTGTCCTGCCTCTCTATAATATACATTATTTTGTATTTTTTTAAAGATTTTTATTTATTCATTCATTAAAAAATATTTTCCAGAAATTTAAATATTTTATTGTCGTTCTATTACAGTTGTAACTTTTCCTCCTTTGCCCTCCTCCACCCAGTCCAACCCCCGATCTCATAGTCAGTCCCCACACTGTTGTCCATGTCCATGGGTCATTCATACATGTTCTTTGACTAGTTCCTTCCCCTTCTTTCTGCCATTATCCCTCTCCCTCCTACCTGTCAGAATGTTCCATGTTTCTGTTTCTGGCTCTATTGTGTTCATTAGTTTATTTTATTAGATTCCTCTTATAGGTGAGTTCATAAGGTATTTGTCTTTCATCAACTGGCTCATTTCATTTAGCATAATATTCTCCAGTTCCATCCGTGCTGCCACGAAAGGTAGGAGTGCCTTCTTTCTTTCTGCTGCTTAGTATTGCATTGTGTAAATGTACCACAGTTTTTTGATCTACGCATTTACCTATGGGCACTTAGGCTGTTTCTAGCACTTGGCTATTGTAAATAACAAGAGGGGAAGGGAGGGAGAGAGGGAGAGAAACATTGATGTGAAAGAGATACATCTATTGGTTGTCTCTTGTATGCCCCCAACTCGGGACCTGGCCGGCAGCCCAGGCTTGAGCCCTGACTGGGAATCAAACAAGTGACCTTTTGGTTCACAGGCTGGTGCTCAATACTGAGCCACACCAACCAGGGCTATTTTGTATGTTTTAAAAATCCACTTTTTATTTTATTTTTTTATAGTTTTGTTTTAGATTTTATTTATTTACTTTCAGAGAGAGGGGAAGGGAGGAAGAAAGAGAGGGAGAGAAATATCAATGTGTGAGAGATATATTGATCACACCCCCCCAACTGGCCTGCAACCCTGGCACGTGCCCTGACTGGGAATTGAACCAATGACCTTTTGCAATGACAGGTTTGCAAGCTGGTGCTCAATCCACTGAGCCACACCTGCCAGGGCACTTTTTATTAAAATGATATACTGTAGGGATGGTCCTGCAGGTTTTTAAAATTTTAATGATACTACTAAGTGCAACTTGCTTCTTTTCCCTACTCAATAGGCTTTTAAAAATTATCTTTTATTGATTATGCTATTACAGTTGTCCTGATGTTTCCCCCTTTGCTCCCTCCACCCAGCACCACTCCCTCCCTCAGGCAATCCCTCCATCTGTGTTCATGTCCATGGGTGGTGCATGTAAGTTCTTTGGCTACTCCCTTCCTATACTGAATTTTACATCCCCATGGCTATCCTGTAACTACCTATTTGCATTTCCTAATCCCCTCTCCTTTCACTCATTCTCCCACAGCTCCCCTCCCATCTCTTTAACCTTTGGCATTTTAATTTTGATGTGTCTTGAGGTGGACCTCTTTGCTTCCATCTTGTTTAGGACTTTCTGTGCTTCCTGGACTTGCATATCTATTTCCTTCACCAAATTAGGGAAGTTGTCTTTCATTATTTTTTTCAAATAGATTTCCAGTTTCTTGCTTTTTCTCTTCTCCTTCTGGCACCCCTCTGAAGTGAATGCTGGATTGTTTAAAGTTGTCCTACAGGCTGCTTATACTATCTTCGTGTTTTTGGCTTCTCTTTTCTTGTTGTTCTGCATGGTTGTTTTTTTGCTTCCTTGTGTTCCAAATCATTGATTTGATTCTTGGCTTCATCCACTCTACTGTTGTTTCCCTGTAAATTGTTCTTTATTTCAATTCGTGTTTTTGACTGGATGTTTTTTATGCTGTTAAGGTTCTCACTAAGCTCCTTGAACATCCTTATAACCAGTGTTTTGAACTGCATGTGATAGATTGCTTATCTCCATTTTGTGTAGTTTTTTTTTTCTGGAGTTTTGATTTGTTCTTTCATTTGGGCCATGGTTTTTTGCCTCCTCATTTTGTCAGCCTCCCTCTGTTTGTTTCTATGTATTAGGTACAGCTACTTTGACTACTTGTTTTGGTAGTGTTGCCTAATGTAGTAGATGTCCTGTAGGGTCCAGTGGCACAGCCTCCCCTATCACCCAAGCTGGGTACTCGAGGTGTGCCCTTCATGTGGGCTGAGTAGACTCTCCTCTTGTAGTTGAGCTTTGGTTGCTGTTGGCAGATCAATGGGAGGGATTTACCCAGGTCAGTCAGCTGCAAGGATTGGCTATGACCATTTACCTCCAACATCCACCCTCTAGGGAGGACCAGCTTTGCCGGGGCAGGGTTGCCATGCTATGATGTGGTCTGTATCTGTCCACTGGGTGCACTGGCCCTGGGGTTTTGTGGGTGGTGCTGGCCAAGATCAGCCTTCACCTGTGTTTTATGTGGGGCCACCCTGCCAGGGTGATAAAGCAATCTGAGATGGCTGCTACTTGTGCTGGGCTTGGAGATTTCTAGGAGAAACTAAGTTGTGAACCTAGGCTGCTAGTTCCAGGCTTGTGGCTCACTGAGGCCAGCTGCTACTTATTTAAAAGAATTTAGGAAGTTGTGAAGCAAGAGCTAAAACCATTCATATGGAAAAGCAGCTTGGGTGGGCTGGTAAGTTGGGTAGGATGGGAATAAAAATCTGTAAGACAGATCAAGCTGTGAATCTGTAAGACAGATCAAGCTGTGTTAGCCAGGTTGATGGAATGTTAGATATGGCACCAGTCTGCTGCATTTGTAGGGGGGAGGGCCCAGAAAAGGGACATTGGCTTCTGCTCACCTTGATGCCAGACACCTCAGCCTCCTGTTAAGCTGCCACCCTGGTGCTAGAGCCCAGAGGGAGTGAGTCTGAGTAGGTGAATCCATGTGTGTGTTCTTTAAGAGGAACTGCTTGGGGGTCCAGAAGTGTCTTCCACCGACTCAGTACCCACTGGTTTTTGCAGCCAGAAGTTGTGGGGACTTATCTTCCTGGCACTGGAACCCTGGGCTGGAGGGCCTGGAGTGGGGCTGGGACTTCTTGCTCCCAAGATATCCATTCCAAATTTTTATTCAACATACATGGATGTGTGACCAGCCCATTCTGTATCTGTGCCCTTTACCAGTATGGGTGGACGTGGTTTCTTTAATTCCATAGTTGTCAGACTTCCATTCAACTTGGTATCTGTCGATTTTGAGTGATGGTTGTCCTATATTTTAGTTGTAATTTTGTTGTTGGTTGTGCAAAGAGGTGAGCCATGTCTGCCTATGCCACCATCTGGACTGGAAGTCCTTAATGGGCTTTTAAAATACATCCACATTGCTAGATATAGTTTATTCATTATAAATGCTCTTTATTTCATTGAAAAAATGTGCTACAATTTATATATTGAGCCTACTGACTATCTTTCCCCCCTTTCTTATTATGTACATTGTTAAAATGGAATGAACAGCCTTGTTCAGGGCTCCTGTGCTTATATGCAAGAGTTTCTGCAAGCGTACACCTTTTAAAAAATACTTTGCCCCTTTTGAAAAGCACTGCTAACCAACACACAAAGCTATTTATCTTAATCAGAATAAAAATACCCAAAATTTCAGTCTTTTGTGCTGTGGTGACAGTTGTCACAGACTCCACCTAAACCAGCATAGTTGGAGTGATCAGCTCCTTACCCCCTCTCACCTACCTGAGAAAGTGCAACCAACTTACTGAGCTGTAATGAACAATTCTGTCTTCCAGGCCTTAGACTGGGCTATAGAGGATGGAGTCTGTCAACCCCAGGGCAGATTCTATTCTTCAGGTCTCTGTGGAGGTTAGCAATGTGTTTCATTCAAAATGAAATTTATCTAAAAAAAAAAAAAGAAAAATTTAGTAGATGGGAAGCCTATCTAATTGTTTAGTTAATTTAGCAGCCATTTATGTTTTATATATTGTTTTAACTTCAATGTCTTGCATTTTATTTTTCTAAAGTTAAGCTTCTTTTCCCTTCTTTTCTATCTCTGCCCAAATTACAGTTAGCTTGGTCTTCCTCTGCACTCAAGTCCTAATCCTCTATCCAGATGACTAGCTTGTCTCTTTATAACTTTTGTAAAGTGGAAAAACACTGAGCTAAGGAATGATGTGGGGAAAGTTTGAGCTTTGGTGCTGAATGGACCTTGGTTCCAATTCTCGTTCTACCAGCTGTGTATCCTTAGGCACCTTACTTAACCTCCTGAACCTATATTTCTTTTTCTGTAAAATGGGGATCACCCCTTGGTGGTATATTTTGATGAATAAATGAGAAAATGCTTGTGAAATTTCTTTAAAAAAAAAAGCTGTAGAGGATCTTCGATTCTCAGTATACATAAGAATTACTGGGGAGCTTGTTAAAATTTGCAAGTCTCCAAGAGATTCTGACTTAGGAGGCCAAGGTTGAGACCCAAGCATCTTGGTTTTAAACAAGATCTTTGGGTAATTTTGAAGCAGATGACCAATAGAAATATTTTTAGAAATGTACTACCCTTGATTTTAAGTCTAGCTTTGTTAGTAAATAGTTTATAGTTACAGACAAATTATTCCATCTTTCTGGGCCCTATGTTTACTCAACTATAAAATGAATGACTACAAGTTTATGGTCTCTATTGGCTATAAAACTGAAACAATTTTATTTACTGATTTACAGAGGTGGGGAGAGAGAGAGAGAATATGAGAGACTATGAGAGAATGAATAACTTGTTGTTCCACTTATTTATGCATTCATTGGTTGATTCTTAAATGTGCCCTGACCGGGTATTGAACCTGAAACATTGGCGTATTGGGACGATGCTCTAACCAACTGAACTACCTGGCCAGGGCTCATAATCCTGAATTTTCGATCTATTGATCTGTTGCCACTTTCGGCAGAGGTTTAATAGTGGTACTTAATGGTTTCATTCTTTGGGAACTCAGATTATTATTTTTTCTGTTAAAGTTCTGATGAAACTAGCTTAAGCAAATATAATTTCTTTTTGAAGATACAGAAATATCTTCATTTGAAAAATTGTTTTATGCCAGGATGCAGTTGGGCCTCAGGAATCAGGGACTAGTGCACATTAGGAAAGTCAAGTTCTCTCTTTGTCTGTTGTTTTTTCTTTGCATCTTGGCCTCAGTCTCTTGGCTTTTTCTGCCATCTAGTTTGCGTGGTAGAAAGTGGCCATGGCCAATACAACCGAGTTGACATGGTTCTTCCTTTTTAGAATGCAGTCATGCTGTGACTGGAATATGTTACTTGCAATTCTAATTGCTAGGAAAGGAGCTCTGATTGGCTCATACTGGGTGGAGTGGCACTGACTATTGCTTGGGAGTCAGGGTCGCATAGTAAGGATGGCCCTGGGAGCCCTGCCATTATTCTTCCTGGTTGGAGGTGGTACAGGTGGTCTGGGTTATGGATTTGCCAAACTCATGAAAGCATTTCACCCACTGAAGAGTCACATTGTTGTATTTTGCATAAGACACTTAAAATCAATTCTCATGGACAAAACATAGAAGTAGGGAGAGATAAGCTAAAAGAAAAAGTAGGCTTGTGTTTTTATTCTTACTTACGTACCAGATAGTGTGGAGCCTTCTACAGTCACTTCTGCTGGACTATGCTGTTTAATTGATACTGTATTTTTAAGTTGCTTTTGCATATAGTTTTCTTCTTTTAAAATTATATAATTTTACAGTATAAAATCTTTGTCAATCTTTGTTTTATAGATTTGGATTTAATTTTTCAAATGAAGAGAAAATTGTGAGGCTGTGCAGGGTATTAGTAGGAGCACAGACTTTTGAATTAGATGGCCTTACATTTTAATGTCACCTTTATTTTTTGATGCCTATATGATTACTTGACTGCTCTGTGAAATGAATGTAATAATCCTTAGATTGTGGATTATTTGAGAATCAAATGACATGACATTTTTGGCTTTTATACTGTTTCCCAGGTAGTGGGAGCTCACTGAATAAGAGAGATTATCACTGTTACTTTGTTTTTTAGAATGTAATTGGTGATCTTCATTTCTTTGTACTGATGTTAAAGACTGACTACATCTTGATCTTTAAATATATCAGTGTTTTTTGAAGGTAAAGTTGTAAAGTATTTTTTAGATCTGAAAACTAGGAACTAGAATGTGAAAGAGGAAATATTTTTATATTGATAGTTCACTGGTTTGTATGTATGTATGTATACATTAATGGTTTTAATAAAGTATCTTTTTGATCTGTTATTTAGCATCAAACCGGAAGAGAAGCAAAACTCAACAAAAATTTATCATGTGTGGAGTTCCTTCTTAAAAGAAGAAAAAAGTGATTGTTGCAACTATGGATCGGAGCAAACGGAATTCAATTGCAGGATTTCCTCCACGTGTGGAGCGTCTTGAAGATTTTGATGGAGGTGGTGGAAGTGACGGTAACGTGACCCAGGTGGGAAGAGTTTGGCCATCTTCATATCGGGCTCTCATAAGTGCTTTTTCCAGACTGACACGTTTAGATGACTTCACCTGTGAAAAAATAGGCTCTGGCTTCTTCTCTGAAGTGTTTAAGGTGAGTGATGCCTCAGCTTTTCTCATGCTGTCTTGTCGATGGTCAGCTTCACTGCAGAATTGATAGTCGTGTTTCATTAGGACATAGGCTTTGCCTAGTAAGTGCTGTGGATCTCAAGCAGCATTGTAATCTAAACCATCTCCTCAAGCTGTTTATTAACTTGTAAGATATCTTATTTTTTTTTAAGATTTTATTTATTTATTTTAGAGAGGGGAAGGGAGGGAGAAAGAGAGGGAGAGAAACCTCAGTGTGTGGTTGCCTCTCATATGCCCATGTTGGAGACCTGGCCTGCAACCCAGGCGTGTGCCCTGACTGAGAATTGAACTGGTGACCCTTTGGTTTGCAGGATGGCACTCAATCCACTGATCCATACCAGCCAGGGCAGATATCTTATTATTTTAACTGTAAAATAATACATACTGATTAAAAATCCAAATAATATATTAGTCTCTTCCCTTTCTCTCCCTCCCTACTCATATATATCTCTCTAAAATTAGTGCTATTAACAGTTGTATGTATGACCCTTTTTTCTGTGCTTATGCATACATTATAAACATATATACATATATAAAAATTTATATGTACATATAAGAAGATATACAGGGTCTGGCACAAATAACGCCCCCTTTTTATTACAAACTTTTATTACAAAATCATAAGCTTGTAATTCTGTAACATAACAATATCACACTCAAGCATACCATATGACATTTTAGGTGAAATGTTCAAATTAAAACTATAAATTATTATACCCAATTATTACCCTACCAGCCACACTCAAGCAGACCTTACTTCTGCTGTACCCATACACACATACATACATACCCTGATATACAGTTTTTGCTGGCTTACTTTTAATAAAATTCAGCCTTTAATTCTCCCAAGCAGTCATATTTCCCAAGTTCATTTACTCCTGCAGAAGATTATTTCATACCTTTTCTCCTCTCATCAAACTCCCAAAACTTCTCTGGTCCTCAGTCTCAGTGATGAGCTTGCTTCCTAATAGACTGAGAAAACTGAAGCAAGCTGAAGAGAACTTCCACAGCCTCCCATCACCACATATGGCTGCTAAACCACATCTCTACCCACTTACTTGGCCTTTATACTTGTCAGTGTGGATGAACTATCAATGCTCCAGTCTAAGCCATATTTCTATATGTATGGTATGTCCTATTTTAATTTGGTTACTCAAAGTTATTACCCAAGAAATTCTCCCCTTTCCTACACCATATTTCACTCTCTATTAAATTATCTCTATCAGCATATAAACATTCTGTTACTTTTTTCACCTTGAAACGATCTTTTTTAAAGTGGAGAAAATCATTCCTTGTTGCAACACTCCCAGTGGTCTTATTTTCTTTTGGACCAAAACACCTCCACAGAGTTATCACCACGCACCATTTCCATTTCCTATTTTTTTTCTTCTGTTTTCTCTCTCTCTTTCTGTTTTTGATTTATTTTTATTTTTTAGAACTTTTTTTTAAAGATTTTATTTATTTTTTAGAGAGGGAAGGGAGGGAGAGAGAGAGAGAGAAACATCAGTGTGCGGTTGCTGGGGTACATGGCCTGCAACCCAGGCATGTGCCCTGACTGGGAATCGAACCTGCGATGCCTGGTTCGCAGCCCGAGCTCAATCCACTGAGCTACACCAGCCAGGGCTTAATTTATTTTTATTTTTTAAAAGATTTTACTTATTTTTAGACAGAGGTCAAGGAAGAAAGAGAAGGAGAGAAGCATCAATGTGTGGTTGCTTCTCACGCACCCCTCACTGGGGACCTGGTCCAAAACCAAGGCATATGCCCTGACTGGGAATCGAACCAGTGACCCTTTGGTTCGCAGGTTGGCCTGAGCTACACCAGCCAGGGTTCTCTTTCTTTTTAATATGGTAAAATGTACTTAACATAAATTTACCATTTCAACCTTGTATACAGTTCAGTGGCATTAACTACATTTACAATGCTGTGTGTTATCTGTTTCCAGAAACTTTTTATCATCCCAAACAGAAATTTTGTACCCATTAAAGCAGTAACTCCTTATGTGCCCCTACTCCCAGCCCCTGTTAACTCTATTCTTTCTGTCTCCATGAAGTTGCCCATTCCAGGTACTTTATATTAGTGAAACATTCAGCATTTGCCTTTTTGTGTCCAGCTTATTTCACTTAGCAGAACGTCCTCAAATTTCATCCACGTAGTAGTATATATCGAAATTTCATTCCTTGCTCTGGCTGGTATGGCTCAGTGGGTTGAACGCCAGCCAGCCTGTGAACCAAGGGCTTGCCGGTTTGAGTCTTGGTCGGGTCACAGGCCTGGGTTGTAGGCCAGATCGGGCCCCCAGTAGGGGGTGCGAGAGAGGCAACCACACATTGATGTTTCTCTCTCTCCTTCCCTTCCCCTCTCTCTAAAAATAAATAAATAAAATATTTTTAAAAATTCCATTCCTTTTTATGGCTGAATGACATCCTATTGTGTGTATACCACATTTTGGTTTTCCATTCATTTGTTGATGTGTATTTGGGTTGTTTCCACGTTTTGGTTATTGTGAATAATGCTGCTATGAACTTTGGTGTAGAAGTATCTGTTTGAATCCCTGCTTTCAATTCTTTTGGGTATTTACCTCTAAGTGGAAATATTGGGTCATATAACAATTCTGTGTATAACTTTAAAAAACAATGGTAAAATACACATAACATAAAATGTACTGTCTTAATTATTTTTAAGTGTATAGCTAAGTAGCGTTAAGCATATTCACATTATTGTGTAACCAATCCCTGGAACTTTTTCATCTTGCAGAACTGAAACTCTATACCCATTAAACAACAACTTCCCCTCTTTTTTCCTCTAGATCCTGGCAACAATCATTCTACTGCCTGTTTCTATTAGTTTGACTACTCTAGATAGCTTAAATAAATGAAATCATATAGTATTTGTGTGTGTGTGTGTGTGTGTGTGTGTGAGTGACTACCTTATTTCACGTAATCTAACTTTTTCAAAAATATTTTTTATTTTTAGAGAGGGGGAGGGAGGGAGAAAGAGAGGGAGAGAAATATGAGTGTGTGGTTGCATCTCCAGTGCCTCCCATTGGGAACCTGGCCCACAACCCAGGCATGTGCCTGACTGGGAATTGAACTTGCAACCCTTTGGTTCACAGGCCAGCGCTCAATCCACTGAGCCACATCAGCCAGGGCTGATGCACACAAGTTTTTAACTTTGATTAAGTTCAATATATCTATATTGTTTTCCTTTGTAACCTATGCTGCTGCTGCTTCTGGTGTTATATTCAAGAAATCGTAGCCAAAATCAATATCATGAAGATTTTCCTTAATGTTTTATTCTAAGGGTCGTATAGTTTTAGCTCTTACATTTAGGTCTTTTTAATTTATGTAAGTTAATTTTTGTATGTGGTGTAAAGTAAGGGTCTAACTTTATTCTTTTGCACATGGATATACAGTTTTCCCAGCACCAGTCATTGAAAAGCCTGATCTTTCCCCACTGAATGGTCTTGGCACCCTCTCAAACATTAATTGACCATACGTGCCAGAGTTATTAACTCATTTTAATTTGTATGTGTCAATTATCAATGTAGTTCTTTTTTGTTTATTGGTCACTTATAATTTGCTTATATTATTACCTGTATTTTTTTAAGAAATCTTGATAATAGTTCTTCGTCACATGTGTTGCAGGTATTTTCTCTCTGCCTGTCTTTTGTTTTTTGTTTTTGAAATTTATGTAGTTAGATCTATCCATGTTTTCATTTGTAACTTGTAGATTTTATATTTTGTCCAAGAGATCCTTCCCACTGCAGGCTTTTGAAAATATTATGCTGTATTTTTCCTAATGCTTTTAAGTCATATTTTATTGAATTTAAGATACCATTGATTATAAGAATCACCTGTTGTCAATTAAACTGTGACAATTCTTATTACTTAGATATATTATTTTTACTTAAAGGGCTCTTATAGACTTGATTTGGTAGGCATAGCTTTTTATCATGTTATACTTTTGAAAAAAGGAAGATGTATTGAAAATAAATTGGTTAAAGCACTTTTAAGTCCTTTTTACATTTGGAGTATAACCGTCTAGAGTCTTCCTTCAGCTCAGAGGCTTTGATGTCGCTGTGTTCCATACAGCAGTGCACTTCTCTCATCAAGAGTGTGGCGACTCGTAATTTCTTAGAGAATGGCTGTCCTGGTGTACTAGGTGTTTATTATTTAAGCGCTGTTTTACAAGTTACAGGTGCCTGGAAGTAATTTTAAAGCATTCCAATTTCAAGATATTGAAAGTCTTAGACGTGATGAAGTGTTGTAGACAGTTTTTATTTTTAATTCATCTTGAGTTTATTTCAGTGTTTGAAATGAAATATAGGCATTTAATTTTACTGTTGAAACATGGTTAGCTAATTGTCTAAATACAATTTTTAATGTCTTTTTCCCCCAAGCGGGTTGAAAGGTCACTTTTATTACCTAATTCCTGTTTGACCTGACACTTGAATAGACAGACCAATGGAATAAAGTAGAAAACCCAGAAAAAGGCTGCAATACATATGATATTCTAGTATGTGGTAAAGGTTTTATCTTAAATTAGATGAACTAGTCAAATATTGTTGGCATAATTAGGTAGCCATCTGAAAAACTAATAGATTTGGATTATATTTTATACCTTTCACCAGGATAAATTCCAAGTGGATGTAAATGTTAACTATGAAAATTAAAATCGTAAATGTTCTAGAGCAGAACATGAAGAAATAATTTAAAAAATAATACATAAAGTTCTCACTGTTATGTGTGTTAATTTATGAAAATAAAGAAGAGAGAGAGATGAGAGAGACACAAACATCAGTTGCTTGCTTCCTGTACGTGCTGTACTGGGCATTGAACCTTCAACCTAGGTATGTGCCTTGACTGGGAATTGAACTTACGCACTCTCAATGTTTGGGACCATGCTCCAGCCAATTAAGACACACTGGCCAGGGCTGTTTGTTTTTCTTAAATGTGCTTCTCTTTTATTTTCAAATACCCTTTAGTTGCTTTTCTTTGTACATCTATTTTTATTTAATTTTAATTGAATTTGTTTTAAAAATTACATGGCACAGACTCTAAAGGTATAAAAGTTATTCAGTGAAAAATCATTTACGTTCTTCTGATGCAGTTTTCCTCCCTGGGGGCAACGAATATTTAACAGTTTCTTACGTATCCTTCTAGAGATTATTATGTACGTAGATAAGCAACTATATGTATGTGTTTGTGCTAGCATATGTGTGTATATTTATATATCAATTATCTATTATTTATTTACTTCAAGATAGAAGGCCACTTGAGTGTGAGTTCAGTGGAGGCAGGGGCTTTTGTTCTTTTTATCAATTTGTGCACTGCTGTATCCTCACTGCCTAGTATTCTACATGGTGCATAGTACACACTTTTCTACAATGTTATTTTTCTTGTATCTTAATGATTCGTAGACTCTTATATCTATGCTATGAATTATATTTTCCAAACTTGCATTTTTTTAAACTAACTTGTGACAATTTTTGTAACATAGAAATAGTTCATTTTGTTGTCTACTGTTTTAATTTTTTAATTTCTGACTTCTGTTTCTTTTATTATTTTAAAAAGGTTCTCTGCACTCCTATATTATAAATAAAATTTTCATTTTCAATTAATTTTATGATTTTACTACTTATACTTAAATATTTAATCCATCTGGAATTCATTTTTTAGATGGCTACTCATTTGTACTAACAACATTTATTATAGTTAATATTTTTCTCACTAATTGGAAATGTCACCTTTATACTGAATTTTCTGAAGTATTTTAGTCTGTTTCTAGACTTTATTCTATTGCATTGATGTGCCTATTCATATACCAGTACACACTGATACAATAATTTAATTATCGTGGCTTTATTTTAATATCTGGTTAGTCTAATTCTCCATTATTATTCTTCCTTTGGTGTCTGTGAGATAGAGAGAGAGAGAGGGAGAGAGAGAGAAAGTGTTTTTGATGAGATTAACGTTCGAATCAGGAGAATGAGCAAAGCAGATTGCCCTTCCTAATGTGGGCTGCCCTCATCCGATCACTTGAAAACCTGAGTAGAACAAAAAGGCTGACCCTCTTATGATTAAAAGGGAACTTCTCCTGTCTAATTGCTTGAGATGGGACATTGGTATTTTCCTGCCTTTTGATTGGAACTGAAATACAGGCTCTTTGTGGGCCTTGAGCCTGCCACCTATTGGACTGGAACTCACACCGTTGGCTCTCCTGGTTCTCAGGCCTTTGGACTCAGACTGGAACTACACCTCCGGCTTCCTGGGTCTCCAGCTTGCTAACTGCAGATCTTGGGACTTCTCAGCAACCATAATCGTGTGAGCCAATTTCTTACAGTAAATCTCTTTCTATCTGTATATATCTTTTTGGTTTTGTTTTCTGGGGAATTATAATACATATAGTGATAAAAATATTTTTTTCTTTTGATCTCTTAGTAAAGTGAATTATAGTAGTAGGTACTCTAGTAGTGAGCCATCCTTGCATTCTTGGTGTATTATTTGTTAACGTGCTGCTAACTTCTTTTTGCTGGGGTGTTTTTGCCTTGATATTTGTGAAAATGGCGTGTAGTTTTCACTTTCGTGCTTTTATTGTTAGGTTTTGGTAGCAATATTATGCTTGCTTCATAAAAATAAATATGAAGATTTTTTTCCTCCCTATGCTTTGGAAGGGTTGAAATAATGTTGGAATAATTTATTCTTTAAATACCTGATGGAATTCTCTTGTGAAATGCTTGACCAATTACTTTGAAAACATGTCCTATTCTAATAGGTTTTCTAATATACTTGCTTTGACCATTAAAAATTAGTTTGTTATTTTGTTTAATTCCCTTTCAGATTAGTTGCAACTCTTGGAGTGTGCATTGTGCTATTGTTTTGTCTGCTGGCTCTTTTTTATAGTTTTTCATTTCTTCTGTGATTTATAATTTTGTATTGAAAGCCTATCTGCCCTGGCTGGTGTGGTTCAGTTGGTTGGGCATTGACCTGCAAAACAAAAGGTCAGCTTGTTTGATTCTGGTCAAGGGTGCATGACTGGGTTGTAGGTTCCATCCCCAGTTGGGGCACGTGCACAAGGCAAGTGATCGATGTTTCTCTCTCACATGAATGTTTCTCTCCCTCTCTTTCTCCCTCCCTTTCCTTCTATCTAAAAGTAAATAGAATCTTTTTAAAAATGCCTATCATTGGGGCAAATGTTTTTCCTTGGAGTTCTTGTGTTCTAGATTGTGGTTGTGTCCTAAGACATTGGTCTCACATGTGCCTCTGCTGGGGTCATACGAGTTCTGGAGCTGCACTTGATGGCTTTTATTTTTATTTCTTGGCTCAGACTTTCTGTGCAGTGTTTGTAGTATAAATCTCAATCCTGAGCCTGATTCTCATACTTGTTCCTCGTTTAAAGCCATAGAATCTAGCATTATCCCACTGTGAATGCCCATTACAAAATAGGAGAAAGCTAGTTCATTGTATTTTTTGAAGTAATTAGTTAATATGATGGTGAGAACATTATCACTGGGAAAGAGAGGGACAGGTCTATTTTTTCTCACATGTAATAGTATGGTACAAGGATCAGTAAACTACAGGTCTTGGTACCAAATCCAACCTGCTACTTGTTTTTGTAAATAAAGTTTATTGGAATACATCTACACCCATTTGTTAATGTGTGTTCTATGGTTGATTACAATGACATAGTTGAGTTGTAACAGTGACCATGTTGGCCCTCAGAACCTAAGATATTTAGCATCTAACCCCTCTACAGGAAAAGTTAGCCAACCTCTGGTCTAATAACTATAGTGCGCAAATAGAAGATGGTTAGTTTTTATCTGTGATTACAAAGTACAGATGATTACAGAGCTTTAAAAGTCAAATTAACGAAAAGTATAAGTCATGGCAATAAAAGGAAACATTTGACTTTTTATGTGGGAGATTTGAATTATGCAGATAATTTAAGAACTTTTAGGTAGCAAAAGAAAGACTGGTTGATGAATGACTTCACGTTGAGAAATGTCAGTTTATGCTGTTGCTTATTTGTATTCTTTTAAAAATTTCAGCTTAGAATTTAGGACCTTCTGGTCATTAATTTTTAAAAAGTATTTTATTTATTTATTTTTTTAGAGGGACAGGAAGGGAAGGAGAAAAAGAGGAATGTTGATGTGCAAGAGAAACATCTATCGGCTGTCTCTCGCTTGCGCCCAGACCAGGAATCAAACTGTTGACCTTTTGGTTCACAGGCTGGTGCTCAATGCCTTGAGCCACCCCAGCCAGGGCTGGTGATTAATTTTTAAGACTAGACCTCAGTTATGTTATCTGTTCAATATACACTATTCTTCAGTTAGTACTGAAGCCCGGCTTTCGATAAGTAACAGACTATTAGCCTGTACTGCAGGGGTGCCCAACCATTTGGCACTTCTGGGCCACACTGGAGTTGTCTTGGGCTACACATTAAATACACAAACACTGATGAGAACCGATGAGCAAAAAAAAGGTCCGTGCTTAATTTTTGTGGTATCCACCACCACAGATAAGAAAAAAGTCCTCACATAATAACCCTAATTATTCAGCAGCCCTTTTGATAATCTTTTAAAATCATCAAGCAGGTCCCAAGTTTGTGATCACTAATATAGAAAATGTACATATCTAAGTTATAAAACTTAGTATAAAATGTAGTACTAAAACTGAGTAATATTTTAATTTACAATTTTGTGTTGGGCCGCATTCATAGCCATCCTGGGCTACATGTGGCCTGCAGACTGAGGGTTGGACACCCCTGCTATACTGTATGAAGGATGAAAAACCATAACTAGTAAAGTCCTCATGATCTTTTTATTTTTCAATCCTTACCCGAGTATATGTTTTATTGATTTTTTTAGAGAGAGAAACATTGATGCAAGAGAGAAGCATTGATTGGTTGCCTCCCATGTACACCCCTGTCACAGATCAAACCCATAGCCTAGGTCTGTGCCCTGACTGGGAACTAACCCGCAGCATTTTGATGCATAGGTTGACACCCTAACCTACAGCCACCTGGTGGGGGGCTCACGATCTCTGTTGTACACTGTGTGGGTCAGTCGTCCCATGAATTATAATTAGAATAATTTGTCGTCTTCTTTACCAAAAATTATTTTAAAAATTGTCTCATCCTAAGTAATCTTATTTAGTTGTATAGCTGTAAAAATATCTGTTTGAGCCCTGGCCAGTGTGGCTCACTTGGTTGGAGTGTTGTTCCATAAACCAAAAAGTCACAGGTTTGATCCCAATCAGGGCACATACCTGGGTTATGGATTCTGCCCTTGAATGGGGCATGTGCCAGGGGTTGTTTGGCAATGTCTGGAGATATATTTGGTTGTCATAACTGAGTACGGGGTGCTACTGGCATTTAGTGGGTAGGGGTCAGGGATGTTGCTAACCATCCTACAAGGCACAGGAGAACTCTCCACAACAAAATATTTCTGGCCCAAAATGTCAATAGTGTTTAGATTATAAATTCCTAGTCTATAAGCATTAGAAAAGTTGAAAATATTTTATAATCTCTATTACTGAATTTGGGAAAATATACTTTTAAAAATCAAAAGAGTTGATTTATATTTAAAACCATTTGTGAGTTTCATATATTTTCTTTTGTTAATTGTTTTTATTTTTTAAAATCATAATACAGAGATTAGGGTAATTTCATTGTTTCTAGGAGAATGACTTGGAATATTTTGGATGTTAGTGAAATTTATTTAGGGAAGAACTGAGTTGTGTGTAAATGGAGGTGGCATGAGTGGTGTGTACATTTGTAGAGTTAGAGAGAAAAATTTAAAACCAAATGGCCCCAGCCTTTCACCCTCAGGTAAGTGGAAAATATACTCAGCACCAGGTTAGCAGTGGCTAAAAACCTGTTTAATATTTCAAATTAAGAGTGCTTCTGTTGGTATACAGTAGAAATAGTAGAAGGCTCTTACTTTCTTTTTGTATCAGTGCTTGTTTTGTTTGAAGTATGATTGGAAGGAAACTTTCTAGGAAGATGATTGTTCAAATCTCTTGAGATAACTAACGACTCTTTTTTTTTTAAGATTTTATTTATTCACTTTTAGGGAGAGAAGAAGGGAAGGAGAAAGAGAAACATCGAAAACTACTCTTTTTTTTTAAAGATTTTATTTATTTACTTTTAGGGAGAGAAGAAGGGAAGGAGAAAGAGAAACATCGATTGGTTGTCTCTCAGTTCCCCAAACTGTGGACCTGGCCTGCAACGCAGGCATGTTCCCTGCCTGGGAATTGAACTGGGACCTTTTGGTTCACAGGCTGGTGCTCAGTCCACTGAGCCACACCAGCTAGGGCTCAACTGCTCTCTATTACCCAATGAGATCTCTCTCTATTTTAGCTCTCTGGCTTCTTTGGCTTTTCCATTTTCTATACTGTTCTTAAAATTCCCCTGTCTATTTTATATCTACCAATTATGCTTCTTAATCTCTGCAGTTTATCCCTCATTCTTCCCCTTTCCCCTGCCAGCTGATAACCATATAAATAATCTCCATATCTATGATTCTGTTCCTGTTCTGCTTGTTTGCTTAGTTTGTTTGTTTTTAGATGCAGTTATTGATAATTGTGAATTTGTTGCCATTTTAGTGTTCATAGTTTTGATCTTCTTTATCTTATATAACTGTCTTTAGCATTTCATATAATAATGGTTTGATGATGATGAACTCCTTTAGTTTTACCTTATCTGGAAAGCACTTTATCTGTCCTTCCATTCTAAATGATAGCTTTGCTGGGTAGAGTAATCTTGGTTGTAGGTCCTTGCTTTTCATCACTTTGAATACTTCTTGCCAGTCCCTTCTAGCCTGCAAAGTTTCTTTTGAGAAATCAGTTGACAGCCTTATGGGACCTCCTTTGTAGGTAACGTTCTCCTTTTCTTTTGCTGCTTTTAAGATTCTCTCTTTATTTTTAGCCTTTGGCATTTTAATTATGATGTGTCTTGGTGTGGTCCTCTTTGGGTCCAACTTGTTTGGGACTCTCTGCTTCTGGACTTGTATGTCTATTTCCTTCCCTAAATTAGGGAAGTTTTCTTTCCTTATTTTTTCAAATAAGTTTTTAATTTCTTACTCTTTCTCTTCTCCTTCTGGAACCCCTATGATTCGGGTGTTGGTATGTTTTGAGATGTTCCAGAGGCTCCTTTAGTGTATCCTGGTTTTTTTAATTCTTTTTTCTTCTTGCTGTTCTGATTGAATACTTTTTTCTTCCTTATGTTCTAAATCATTGTTGATTTGATTTGGAATGTAAGTCCTGAGACCTTTGAGGCCCTCGAAGAGGAGTCTCCTGAGAATCTGCAGTTTCTTCTGCTGCCCAACATCCACTGGTTTTTACAGCCAGAAATTATGGGGTCTTATCTCCGTGGCTCTGGAACCCTGGGCTGGGTGGTCTGGCTTGGAGCTGGGATCCCTTGCTCCTGAGGTAACCCTTCTGATTTTTATCTACCTCACGTGAGTGTGGGCCTGCCCATCCCACCACCTCTTTATATTACTCCACGTCTCCGCGCCTCTTGCATCTCTCCGCACCTCTCCATGCACTACCATGTCTCTGCTCCTCCTACCCGTCTGGATGAATGTGGCTTCTTTAAAAATCCTTGGTTGTCAGACTTTCATACAGCTTGATTTTCCCACGAATCTGGGTGATAGTTGTTTTGTAGTCTAGTTGTAATTTTTGCTGTAGATGTGTGAGGAGGTGAAGTGTGTGTACCTGTGCCTCCATCTTGACTAGAAGTTGTAAATTATTCTTCATTTCAGTTAGTGTATCATTTCTGACTGGTTCTTTTTTATGGTTTCCGTGTCTTTTTTAATACTGTTGTAGTTCTCACTAAGTTCATTGAGCATTCTTACAATCATTGTTTTGAACTTTGCATCTAGCAGATGAGTAATAATTAATCTGGATACTTATGGAACCTATAGAAAGAAATGATGGAGCTCAGAAGACAGTCAGTTTAAGAACCATTAACATAAAGTAACAAAAGCCATGGGTGTGAATGAGATTATATATGGACTATAAATAGCATAAAAGGAGGCATGGGATGAAGCATTAAGGAACTCCAGTATTTAAGGGTTGAGTGGAGGAAGGAAGAGCTGACAAAGGAGCCTGAGTTGGAGTAGAAAGAAAGGTAAGAGAACCAGTATGTGTATGTGTGTGTGTTAGTGAGTGAAAGAGAGAGACGAGGAAATTTTAACCTAAAATGAGCACAAAGTTTGTGTTCTTTTCACTGTACCCTGTATAACAATGTCTACCTGGTAGTGTTGGAAGGATCAAATGAAATATATAGAGTACCTTGTACAATGCCTAGTCCATCAAGCAAATAGCAGCTTTTGTTATCTTTGATGTTATTGTCTCTATTTTAGTTTTATACAACATTTCAATTTTGATCTCACGTCAAATCACTCTTTTTTAGATGTGATTTCTTTCTTTCTTTCTTTCTTTTTTTAATTTGAGAGAAAGAGAGAGGAAGGGAGAGAGAACAAATGAGAGATAGAGATTTGTTCACTTTATGCATTCACTGGTTGATTCTTGAATGTGCCCTGACTGGGGATAGAGCCCGCAACCTCGGCATAATGGGAGAATGCTCTAACCAACTAAGCTACCCTGCCAGGGCAGATCTGATTTCATTTTTATTTATTTGTTTAAAAGGTTTTATTTATTTTTAGAGAGGGGAAGGGGTGTGGGAAGAGAGGGAGAGAAACATCCATATGTTGCTTCTCACACTTCCCCAACCAGGGACCTGGCCCGAAACCCAGACCCATGCCCTGACTGGTAATTGAACCAGTGACCTTTTAGTTCACAGCTATTGCTCAGTCCACTGAGCCACACCAGCCAGGGCTATTTTTATCTTTTTTTAAATTGATTTGAGCCCTGGCTGGTGTAGCTCAGTGGATTGAGCACAGGCTGCGAACCAGGCATCGCAGGTTCGATTCCCAGTCAGGGCACATGCCTAGGTTGCAGGCCATGTCTCCCAGCCACCGCACACTGATGTTTCTCTCTCTCTCTCTCCCTCCCTCCCTTCCCTTCCCTCTCTAAAAATAAATAAATAAAATATTGAAAAAAAAAAAGCTGGTTCTTTAAAAAAAAAATTGATTTGAGAGAGAGAGAAACATTTATTTGTCATTGGTTGATTCCTGTGTGTGCTCTGACCAGGACTGAACCCACAACTATGGCATGTTGGGATGATGCTCTTACCAATTGAGCTACCCGACCAGGGCTGATTTCATTTGTGATGGTGATATGAAATCAGATGCCTTCTTTTTTACCATTATCATATTTTTCATACCATGATTGTTCCCTCTTTTTACCTCGTGTATACCATGAACAGACTTTATCAGAACTATGATACATTTTATGGCTTGTTTACATGTTTGTCTTTTTCTGTCATATGAAAATTCCCTGTGTTTTTCATCTCTTGTCTTTAGTACTAACACGAACTCGACCAGTAAAAGGGAACGTACTAAACTTTGTTGCTTAAGGAAAAAAAAATACAGCCTTGGCTGGTATGGCTCAGTGGATTGAATGCCTGCCTGTGAACCAAAAGGTGGCCAGTTCAATTCCCAGTTAAGGCACATGCCTGGGGTTGGGAGTCAGGTCCCTGGTTGGGGGTGTGTGAGAGGCAACCACACATTGATATTTCTCTCCCTCTCTCCCTCCTTTCCACCTTCTCTAAAAATAAAGAAAGGAAAGAAGGAAGGAAAGAAGAAAAAAAAGAAAAGAAAAACACACATATATGTAAAATACATTGAGAAAGACTCTGGAGCTAGAATCTTGGCTCTGCCACTTACAATACTTTCTGACATAAGGAAGTTACTTGACTTTTGAGCCCTGGTTTTCTCATCTGCAAAATGGATATAATAATAATATTGTTAACCGTAAAACAAAAGTTGACTAGGAATTCTGTCACCAAAAGGGATTTTATTCAGGAAAAAGACAGGACTGCAGTTTGGTACATGCAGCCGTGATAAGCCATGTGCACAAACGGAACCAGACAGAGATGGAAGGTGCACTTTACAGCGGGGAGGAGGAAGTTCAGGGGAGGAGCTGGTACAGTCATAAAGCTATGCTGTAAACATAGAGTTCTTTCAGAGGCCTCTTAGGCTGATATAGAGTGTGAAAGGCCCTGTCACAGGCCCTACCTCCTCCCACAGGCCCTCCAGATTTCTGTCCATATTAAGTCTCTATCATAAATTTAATAGTACCTATGGTACTGAGTTGTTGAGGAGATATAATGAACTGGTCTATATAAAGTACTTAAAATAATGTCCAGCACATAATATACCCTATGTGAGGGCTAGTTATTATTTCTATTATGTATGCAGTTAAGATATGTTGAGTTCTTTGTGCTACATACTGTGTTAACAACCTATATATATTATCTTTTTATATTACCGCAACAATTTAATGAGTAGTTACACTTCCATTATAGAAATGAGGAAACTGAGGCTCAGAAATGTTTAGGCGTTGACTGGTGTGGCTCAGTGGGTTGGGTGTTATCCAGCAAACCAAAAGGTCACTGGTTTGATTCCCAGTCAGGGGACATGCCTGGGTTGTGGGCCAGGTCCCTGGTTGGGGGTAGTATAAGTGGCAACTGATGGATGTTTCACACATCAGTGTTTCTCTCCCTCTCTTTCTCTCTTCCCCTCTCTCTAAAATAAATAAATAAATAAATAAATAAATAAATAAATAAATAAATAAATAAATAAATAAATAAAATCTTCTAAAAAAAGTTTAGTATTTTGCCAAATATATCACGAATAAATGGTATAGCTAAGATTTGAATTCCTATATACCTAATTGATAAAAGGAATAATGCATTTAAGTTTGATCCAATATACAAGAAAGAGACTATTTTATTAACTTTATTTATGTTATATATATTTTTTTAAGATTTTATTTATTTAATTTTAGACAGAGGGGAAGGGAGGGAGAAAGAGAGAAACATCAATGTGTGGTTGACTCTTGCATGACCCCTACTGGGGACCTGGCCTGCAACCAAGGCAAGTACCCTGACTAGGAATTGAACTGGTGACCCTTTGGTTCATAGGCCAGTGCTCAATCCATTGAGCCACACCAACCAGGGCTTTATGCTATATTCTTGGAATGCATAAT
Source organism: Tonatia bakeri (assembly GCA_004024845.1). NCBI lineage: Eukaryota > Metazoa > Chordata > Mammalia > Chiroptera > Phyllostomidae > Tonatia > Tonatia bakeri. The sequence goes on along the minus strand of PVIA01011967.1, from coordinate 17,071 downwards.
GCATATAGCATACCAGAAATATAGTGCACATATATATATTTATATTCCAAAAATATATATGTGAGATTCAACCTGATTCAGTTTGTGTGGCAAGTATGTAACTAGTTATATAAGATAAAGGCTTAAGTTCTCACTTTCTCCCCTGGTACGTTTGTCCTAAATTAACAGCATTATGTCTGGAAATGCCAAGCTATAAGAAACAGTCAAGTTATAAACGGAAAGAGCCAGATAGCTGCCATCTGCTTGGGCCTGAACAATTGATTTATTCACATTCATGGTTATACATTTATTATTTAGTGCTATGGAGTTTGTCATGCAAACCCTAGATCTACAGCAGTATTAACAGTTGGGGTATAAGGAAAGTAAGTGGAACATTTTGGTATGTGAGTGTTATTTTGTTCTGGGGTGTTTTATTTTGTGTTTGAGCAGGTAAAGATTTTGTGTTCTCTGGTAGCCTTGTCTGTTTTGAGAAGTAAGATTCTGGATCTCAAAATTCTGGTGTTCCTGCAGTGATATCAGTGTCCCAGCTGACTACAATGTTTTAGTCTCTCAAACTATAACTTGTGAAATTTGCAAGAGAGTGAATCTTTTGTCTTTTAAATGTGATCATGTTGCAACCTGAATCTACAAATACTCATGGATTTTTCCCAAATTGTCTGTTTTACTTCATGGCTATTCTTTGTCTCTGTATACTTCTTCGAGACCTCATTATAAAAAATTTCATTAATACCAGGTGGTCCCATGCTAACAACATGTAATTACTACGTGCATGTTTCAATAATCAGAAAAGAGTTAAGCTCTATGTCTTGGAGGAAGCTTTTTGTAAGATGACTCAGGAACTGGACAGTGAGGATGATGTGAGGATAATACATATTTTATTTGAGGGTGAGAGTTAGGAGAAAGCCTATTAGCATTTCTGACATACCAGTTTTCAGTTTTTGCTCTGAGATGTCAGTTTACATCAAGGCCACTTGGGAAACAAAATGGAGTTCTGAACCACATCAACTCCCAAACATCCATGAGCCACATGTGGGGTGTGTGTGTGTGTGTGTGTGTGCGCACACGCGTGCGCTTGTCTGTCTCCTTGTATCAAACCCGCCACTTCAGAATTAAACTGCCCCAGGTAGTCAGAGAATTGAGGTAACCCTCAAAATCAAGAATGGCATTGAGGAAGAATGATGTAGAGAAAACGCTTAATTGTACGGGATTACTCTGGCATAAAAGCAGTGTTATGTAAGAATTGAGCATATTTTTAACTATCGGGGAAATGTTTTCAGTGTCCAAAACAGTCAAGGAGAGAGTATGGACAGAGAAGACTAGAGCAGCAAGGACTGAGCCTTGAGAAGTACCTTTATTTGAGGAGAGTGGACAAGAAAAATGGAGACAAGCAGCAGTCAGAGTAGATCCCTCAAGATCAGGAAGCTGCCATACCTACCAAACACAAATTCAGAGGGGCTGACACCCTGTTACAGAAGTTTCTAAGACAGAGGAATAAAGAAGAAAAAAAAAATCCCTCCTCACCTCCCACCCCCACTTTTTAAGGAATTTAGCATTGAAAAGCTTGGCAGGGAGAGGAGGATGGCACTCCAAAGCTTCTTAGAACTCTGCACCTTACAAATGGGCTTTGTTGCATATACTTACTGTGTCAAAATGGCTTCTTGCTAAATTTCCTATTGTTTTTCTTGTTGCATTTATCTGGTTTTGTAAACTCTTTGAGTTACAAGGGGTTTCAGAAAGGAAACTAATGGGGAGGATCAGTGTTTTGGGGCATGTGACACGTGTTTTAAAGGAGACTCTGCATTTGTGTTACATGTAACTTGAGGCTCACCACATCAGTCAGTGTATGTTGGTAGCTTTTGGCCATATTCAGTACATGTATTTTTTCTAGAGCTGATACAGCAACTTGGGCTGCTAATTAGTAAAGAATTTTTGCAGTTGTCTCTGTAGACTGAGCTCAGGACTAGGTGGCACCAAGGGATAATTTATCAGGTAGCAAATTTTACTGTGTGCATATTGTTATGTGTAAATACCTCCCAAGATCCTTTACTTGAATTGAGAATATAGCTGGTAAAACAAAAACTGGAAGTGCATGAATTGTGTGGACAAGTTAGATTCACTCAGTACATAGAAGTATTTCTGTAAATATGATACATATGAAGGCATGTGAAAGATCTTACAAAAGGCTGATTCGGGCTCTAGCTGGGGTGGCTCAGTTGGTTGGAGTGTTGTCCTGTAACCACAATGTTGCAAGTTCGATCCTGGATCTGGGTGCTTGTGGGAGGCAACCAATCCGTTTCGCTCACATCGATGTTTCTTTATCCCTTCCTCTCTCTCCAAAAAGCAATGAAAAAAATGTCCTCAGGTGAGGATAAAAACAATTTTTTTAAAAAGCTGATTCTAGAGTGTCTTATTTTGCAGTGAGGAGAATGAGTGTTGGTTGCTTCCCCTTTGCGATCTCATAGCACTCTGCTGATTTTTCTATTCCAGCATAAACATTGGGATTATTTGCTATCTTAATCATTTATTTATTTATGCAGCTGGTATTTCGTTAATTCTTATGAGGTATAGGACTTTGAGCTAGATGCTAGGGATAGAAAAATAAATAAAATCCTGCCATAAAAGAGCTCTTTGCTTAGGGTGGAAGACAGGAAATGTTATTTAAAACAGTATTTGCTAAAGATGAGCCTTTAGCAAGAGCCTAAAATTGCTCAATACATAGCTGCTAAATGTGTGAAAGTATGCATAAAGTGCTAAGGAATATAACACTGGGTACCAATACAATCCTTATTGAAGGGGTCTAAGAGACCTCCCAGAGAAGTTCACCTTTGAGTTTTCTTGAAGGAGAAGAGAGCTTGTCTGGTGCAAAAGCAGGGAAAGTGCATTTCAAGCAAGAGGAAGAGCATGTGTGGAGACCCAGGAATGTGAGCATGGAGTAGTCTAGGAATAGTGAGAACGTGGGTTTGTTTCAAGTCTGGTGTGTACATGTAAGGAATGGCAAGCCTGTGATGACTCTGCAACGGTAGGCAGGGACCAGAAAATGAAAGATTTTTGTCTTGGTCCAGAGTCCCTGGAGCTTTGTTTCTTCATTTCATTAGTTCTTTTTTTCCTCCCCCAAATCAGCTTTTTGTTTGTTCAATCTCTCTATTGTTTATTTGTTTTCTATGTCATTAATTTTTGCTTTTGTCTTTATTTTTTTGTTTTGTTTTAAAGATTTTATTTATTTATTTTTAGCAAGAGGGGAAGGGAAAGAGAAAGAGAGGGAGAAAAACATCAATGTGTGGTGCCTCTTGTGCACCCTATATAGGGGACTTGGCTTGCAACCCAGGCATGCGCCCTGATCAGGATCCGAACCCGAGACCGTTTGGTTCACAGGCCCGCGCTCAACCCACTGAGTCACACCAGCCAGGGCTCTTTATTATACTTTGTTTTCTAGCATCTTTATTTGAACTTGAACTCATTTTTTAATCTTTTGCAAATCAGGATTGTCTTTGGCAGTAAGTTACAGAAACCTGAACATAGTGGTTTATTCAAATAAGAGATTACTTTTTCTCAAGAAATCTTGAGAAATTCATGTGCTGTGCGTCTGCTGAAGGAAGTCATCAACAATCCAATCTTTTTTTAGCTTCCTGTGTCTGTAGTGTGTGGCTGTTGTCCTTTTTTTTTTTTTTACAAGATAGCTACTTTTTTGATGCAAACACCACCCATCTTTGCTCCAGTCTATAAAAAGGGAGAAGGATAAAGGACAATTTCACCAGGAAACCATTAGCATTCTCAAAATCCGTACCTATAAATTCCCACTTAATCTCTTCGGTAGAACTCAGTCACCTGGTATACTCTAGCTGCAAGGAAAATTGCCGGATTGCCATCTAAGATGTTGGGTAAAGAATTAGTATTGTCCACTATTCTTGTTTTTAATTATTTTCTTATTATTGATTTCTCATTTTATTTCATAGTGCTCTAGGAATGTGGTTCAAAAACCACATTAATTCTTTGAAATTTTTAAAGAATTTCCTTATGATGCATTTTGGTAAATTTTTTCATGTATACTTGAAAAATAAAATAAAATCTTTCTTTGTTGGGGTAGGATTAGGTCAAGCATTTCAATTTTATTAATATGTACCATATCCATACTCATTTCTTTTTTCTTGAGCTTTTACTCTTTAAGAAGTAGGTTAAATATCCCATGAAGCCTGGCCGGGGTGGCTCAGTTGGTTGGGGCATTGTCCTGTATACCAGAAGATTGTGGGTTTGATCCCAGGTCAGGGCACATACCTAGGCTGCGGGTTTGATCCCTGGGCTGGGTGCTTATGGGAGGCAGCCAATTGATGTTTCTCTCTTTTTCTCTCTCTAAAGTCAATAAATATATCCTCAGGTGAGGAGAGGGAGGAAGGAAAGAAGGGAGAGAAACATCAATCAGTTGCCACTCACATGCCCTCAGTGGGGGACCTGGCCAACAACCCAGGAAAGTACCCTGACCAGGAATCCAACTGGCGGCCTTTTGGTCAGAGGGTAAAGGAAAGGTCTAGTTCAGCTTAAATTTGTCCCCTAAACAGAGATCATTGTTACTACTACTAAGAGGATTCCCAAGAGATTGAAATCTTTAAATATCTTTTAAAGTAAAGTTCAGAGTCCTGACAGGTGTGCCTAAGCACATTTGAGGGCTAATTAATTTTTGTAGTTTTGATAACTTGGAATGAAGGTCCTCCTGCATTTAGGCAGGTTCTCCACATTTTGTGGACCCTATATTTGATGGTACTTTTTTCTACCTGTATTCTATACTTTAGAGTATATTATTTAAAATAGAGTATATTCTAAAGTATAGAGTGTAGTCTATTCTATACTTAAAAAAAAAAATCTAGGCCTCCTGGTGCTTACCACAGGCTGTGTTCTTATACTGCCTGTACAGGAAGAGGAGGCAGAGTAAACCCACCCCATATATATCTCAGCCCAGGCCCTTCACCTGGTCTGTATTGTGATGGGGGGACATGGAGGAAAAAGAAAAAGAAAAAAAAGTCTATCCAAATCTATTAATCCTTTGAGATTTCACCGAAGTTCCATGAGGTTTTCCTCTAAGTGCTCATCCCAGCAACATCTACGTAAAATACCTCTTGTGCTATATTTTATTCTTTATTCTCTTTCTTATCTGACTAGCCATATAGCTTATTGTTTGTCTTTTTCTACATGGTAAACTCCAGAACACTTTGACCAAATCTTATACTACTTTTCTGTTTCCATTCTCCTCCCATCCTCTGCCACCAAAAAAAGAAAAAGAAAAACACTCTTCTCCACCACGCACCCTCAAAGAAGTCACCTGCATAAATAAATGATTCACTGGCTCTTAAAAATTATATTAGAAGTATCATTTAACTGTTATTGTTTTTATTGTGCCCTTATGATGTTCCAGGCCTTCTAGGCACTGTGAGACAAGAATGAATCTTAATATACAAGTACTTCCTGATCTCAAGATGCTTTATAGCCTAGAGAGAGGGTATTTATCTAGAGAACTATGTGATGAGTGGTGTACTGGTGTAATGAATGTTCTGAGGTAGTATAAAGAAGGAAGTCACAAGTAATTTCCAGAGAGAATCAAGGAAGGCTTCAGCAAGGATGGAATATTTGAGTGTGGCTCGAAAGATACGGTAAGTAGAATTTGAGAAGCTAGGAGAAAGGAGAAGAATATGTTATGCAGATGGAAGACACAGACACAATGAGTTACAAATATGCTCATCATCTGGTGCTCTCGCTTAAGGAAGCAGGGTTCTCCTGATTAGTTTGAAACACAGATTGTTTATCTATCCCTGAATTTCACACGCTGTTTTAATGTCAAACTCTTAAAGCAGACATTTTGTTAAGAACTCAGAGTGATAATTTTCAGGTGATGGAAAAAGAAAGAAGAGTGACTTTCAGAATGCAGAGAGTTCTTATTAAAACACAGATGTCTTCTGTAAATAGAGTTGGAAAAATACTGTCAGTGTGTTCTTTGTATATAAATGTCTCTTTTAACTTATCCACGCAGGATCTGAAAAGGAAGGCCAGTTCTCTTTCGTCAGTCACGAGGTACATGACAACAGAATCATTGATGCACTAGAAAGAGAGTTGGGTTCCAAATCTCACTAAGCGATCTAGAAGAGGGGAGAGACAGCCAGTGTTCTGCCTCAGTTTTTCTGATCAGCGTTTCTGTGGCTCCGAGTGTTTTCCTCCCTCCTTCCCCTTCTTCTGTGTGGCTACTCTAAAACATTGCTTCTTTGAATTCTACCGTAAGCCGTGATGTCTGCCCTGCATTAATAGATATGCTAAACGTCTGGGGTACTGTCATTTCAAGGAATTTCTGGAGATTAAAGAGTTAAGTAGATTGTCATGTTTTCTATTAGAATTTCCACTCGGTCAAGTATAACACACTGAAATACTGCTCTTAAAGTCCACAGGATGACGACAGTTTTGCATAGTGAGTCCTTGTTGAGTAAGATCTGAAATGAATTTTTTTTAACCAGAGAGTAATGAGGTCCTTGGTACTTTATTTTTCTACTGCCTCATTCATAATTTCTCAGTAGGGAACACATATCTCAGTGAATAATTGAGCTTCTTTTGGGTAAGACAAACTATTTTCTCAGATAGTCTCATTTTGCTACTACTATGACCACATTTAGAGGGTGAAAACATAGTTAAGTTTCTTGTAAGTAAAGTGTTGTGGGTTTTGGAACCTGTGGAGTGTGGATTGAAATTATAAAATAATATTTTTTCCATGTAAAATAGATAGAATTCTGTAATGGATGAATGTTTTAGAAGTGAACTTTCCTCTGTGTGTATGGGAAATAGTGTAAGTTGTGTGGCCCATGTATCTGACTTGAGTGTGTATAAATGATTACAAAGTACTTTGGGTTGAGTAACTACAATATTAGCTTTAAAAGGTTTACCAACTTCTTTCTATATTTAACATGAAATGCTTTTTTTCTTATAGATAAGTATTTTATCATGCTTGAGGGAGATTTTGAGGTTGTGTCTTTAGTGTCCTATAAAGACAGCTTTATTGTTCATTTAGAGTTATACAAGGCTTGTGCATATATCTTTTCTGTGGTTACTTAAATTCCACAAAAGGGACTTCTTCGTCTTAGTGTCCTATGATTCGGCAATGTTAGCTGTGAGGAACCAGGCTAATACATTTCCCCCATTTTCTATAAGAGACTAAAAAAACCCCATAACACTCTTTCTTGAGGTATTACTTAACAGCGTTTTTCTGGCCAGCTTAGTTGGAAACAATTTTGGTTTTGAATGGAATAAATTCATCTTCATTAATGGAAGTGAGACCCTGATGTAATCACAGAGTTTACAGAAAAACATCCCCTACCATGTCTGTTTTATCTACATTGGCATGTTCTACATGTGGAGACTTTGACCTCATATATTCCTGCTGCCCTTGAGCCTCTTTTCTTGTTCTTTTTTATTTTCCAGGTGCGTCATCGAGCTTCTGGTCAGGTGATGGCTCTTAAGATGAACACGCTGAGTAGTAACCGGGCAAACATGCTGAAGGAAGTACAGCTTATGAATAGACTCTCGCATCCCAACATCCTTAGGTAATGGCTTTTCTTTCCTTCTGGTGGTCAGTGAGGAAGTCGAAACATTATTGGAAGCTTGTTAGAATAGCATTAACAGTTGAAATGAGAGATTTAGGATTTCCTGCTGAATCTGTCTTATTGGGGTTTAGCTGTGCTGTAGATCTTTTTCTGCCTGTTGAAACTTAATTTTCTGGTAATTAATTGCACTTAATAAAACTCTTCTGTTTCTCAAATTGTTTTCCCTTAGTAGAAGCTTATTAAAACAGTTGTTTCCTACTGCTGAATTAGTAATTTATCAAAAAGATTTCATTTATTTGTTTGTATATTTGTTTGTTTATTTATTTATTTTTAGAGAGAGAAGAAGAAGGGAGAGAGAAAGGAAGGGAGACAGAGAGGGAAAGAAACATTGGTGTGTGATTGGTTGCCTCTCACACGCCCCCAACTGGGGACCTGGCCTGCAATCCAGGCATGTGCCCTGACTGGGAATCGAACTGGTGACCTTTTGATTATCAGGCCCTTGAAAAGATTTTAGACTTACTTAGTTACTTAATTTTCTTAATTCCTTTGTAAGGAATTGTAATTAAATCAGTGAATGAAAATAAAAATTAAGTTATGCCTTAGGCTATCTACCGTTAACTTTTAGCACTCATTTGAGAGTTCACCTTATTAAAGGAGAATTATTTATATATATAAGGTTATATAATCATTACTTTCTAGTAATCAGTGTCTGAATCTTCCTTACTCTAATTACTTTTTTGTGTGTGTGTGAGGTGAGTGTATTTCCAAATGTAATTATGAGAAGGAAGAAACCTTCCTTTACCTTCCCAGGTTCTTTTGGCTGGTTTAATAATTAAATCTACATGAAACAGATTAACAAGAGAAAATAACTAAATTTAATTGCATGTGTATGCGTGGGAACCCCTCCTACATGGAAGAATCAAAGACTCCCACATACCTAGAAGGTTTAGAGGCAGACAGGGAAAATGACATATATAAGACATTTTGAGTTAAGGATGAGATAAAGCACCTTGGGGCTTCAGAAGGTCATTGCAGGGACATAATAAGAACAGATGTTCAGTAATTAGTAGTTTGCCTTGCCATATAGATAGGTCAGAGAAGTTATTTCTGATAACCTCTTATTATGGGCAAGGCCCCTAATTCAAATTCTGCTAGGTAATTAAAAGGGTTGGGTTGGGGGGCTGAAGTTTCTCTTGAGCCCATAGGGTCTAGGTTGCCTTTAGCTCAAAAAAATCTGCATACCAGAGGCACATCTTGGGGTGACTTGTTCTGAACCCCAACAAAACCAAATAAGACAATTTAAGTTAATATATATTTAAGTAGGGCTTGTGTATAAGACACTACTTTGAAAAGTTAAAAGTGCTCTTTGCCTAGGGTCATTTACTGCTAATATTTATATTGGACCAGAGAGAAATCAGATAACCTACGTATGATTTACATGTTTGGTCAGTGGTAATAAATTATGAAATTAGATTATACTGCTTACTTGAAAGTTTCTATGTTTATATAGAATTATTGGCTTCTTAGTCCACTATAAAAATGTTCACCCACTATTGTAATGATGACTTTCTTCCCAATTCAAAAATTAGATGAACACATTTTTCAAGCATCTAGTATATGCTTAATGATATATCAGATATCAGAAAAGTATGAAGGTATATATAAAATGGAATGTCTCATAGCAAGGAATTTGCACTCTAATTGGGGATCTAGTACTTACGTACATGAAAAGAGAACTAATAAAATCAGTGAGGACTGGAGTGAACAAGGCACTAAATTTTTATTTGATTTGATTTAAATTACCACAGAAATCTATTGGCTACTGTATTGGACAATACTGGGTTAGAGTCCACTTACATCTTTGCTCTTGTTTTACTAAATAGATACGTGTTCCAGCCTAGAAACATGGTGGTATGATGAGAGCAATGGTATCATTACTGTTCTGATGTCTCCCTGATCTACTTTCTTAGCCTTTGTTTTTTGGTTCCATTGTTCAAAAATGACGCATACCCCCTTTTAACTTACAAGAAATAATATTCTTGTTCTCAGCCAAGTTCTCTAATATATAATAATCAGTGTTAACTCTATCTTGATCTCCACAATAAGTCAACAAACAACATAATGCATATAAAGCTTATGGATTTGTTATAATTCATAGTAACTATGTAATACATGAAATTTGTTATAATTCATTGTTAACCATGATGGGTTTGCATTCTTTTTGTGACTTTTTTTGTCTTGCATAAGCCACCTGTCTCAAATATAATGCAGTTAAAAGCCTGGGAATGGAAGCTTCTAATTGTTGGTATCTTATGTTTTTGTGTCTTCACTTTTATTGTGTATTTTGAACACAGTGAAAGGAAATTGTCCTACTAATGGCCTAGAGCAAGCAGAGTCCTCTTGGCTTTTGTTACCCACCCAGAGGAGTACTACAGCAGCAGAAACATTTATTATACTTCCCTAAGATGTTTTAAATGTCAATCTGAGCATGACTATGTTCCATTCTCAGAATTCTTCGAATTTTTATTTTCTAAATGCCTTTCTAGTTGTCTTAGAAATTTACTAAGGTCTTGTGACTTAATATGGCTCACAGTCTGTTTTCAAGCTGTAAATACTGTAAGTTTTATAGGTGCAGAAACTGAGGCAGAAGTATGAACCAAAGTTTTCCCTTAAATTAAGATGATTAGATTTAAATTGGGAAGAATCCATCTCTCGGAACCCTAGGATTTCCATAGACACGCCTCCTCAGGGGCGACGCCAGGAAGGAGGTTGCTGAACAGATGAGCCTTTCAGTTCCCTTCTCTTTTTCCAGCTGGAGCAGCTCTACTTTTTATCTGTTTTATATTGAACTTCTATATAGGAGTTTTGAAGAAAGGTCTCCTGCTTAAAAAACAAAGAAAAAATTGAAAATCACTGCATTAGTGATTTGGAAAATCATACTTGGGAAAGAAGGCTATCTCATGATCTGTGTGATGCTAGGCATCTAGTCCTCTGGACATGCCTTGGTCCTTTGCTGGCACAGCTGTTTCGTGCCCCAGCAGGAGTGAGTGAGCTGAACTTGCACAGTTTTATTTTTCTCTTTTTCTTGACTCCAACCTCCTACTTCCTCTTTTCCTTTTATCGTTTTCCCTCCTAAGATTTCTAGTTGGAAGGAAAAGAGTGACCTGATAAGTCTTAGAAGCAGTAAGTGTATATATTTTGTTTGTGTATTTATATATTTTTTAATACATGGATACAGTTAAGATTGGTTGTTTTATCATCGGTTGCTCTAAATTACCACTTAAAAAAAGGAACAATAAAGTACTTTGTTGAGTGCAGGGACTGATTGTTTTGTCCTCTTGTGAATAAGGTTGTTTATGCCAGGAACTCTTGTGCTCAAGATCTGTAACCCAGTTGCATGCCCTGCTCACTTCCACTCCCCAATGGCCTTTCTGAGGACCAAGGTTTGTTCTCATACCTCTTTGTTATTCTTCATGCCATGAGAAATTTAATATTTCTTTTAGATTCCTCATTCACATTCTAATGCTTATTTTTTAAGGCCACATTCTGAATTTATTTTCCTATCTACTAATTTTTGTTCAGAATTGTTTTATCTTAAAATCTATTTGCAACAATATGATTATCATTTTCTTAAAATGGAGAATACGCTTTCAAGTCTCCAAATATTGATTTGGAACTACTCATACCAGTCCGACCCCATGCTAGGTAAAATGTCATCGTGAATACAAGGGAAGTAGAGAGGGCAGTCTCCTTGGGAAGCAAACTGTACACCTAGGAAACAAACTAGTATTAGCTGATGCTATTACAGTATGGCAGGATATTTTCCTAATCTTAGTTAGATTTCTATCTTTCCAGTTACCCATCCTGAAAATCCCCAAATCATCTTTAGTTACTCTTTTTCTTTCTTGCTCCTAAATCTTCAGAGCCCTTGGTACCTGTTCCTTCCCTTATAAATCTGTTACGTTGGTCCTCTTCATTTTCCTCTGGAGTAAATTATTTTCCCTATTTCTCACCCCGCCACCACCATTTTCACTCTTTCTAATACAGCTGTAATTGTAAAACTTATTTCTTAAAAAACTTTAGTGGCTTCCACTGATTTCAGAATTGAATAAAAAATTCTTTACTCATTGAGTATGATGCTGGCAGTGGGGTTGTCATATATGGCCTTTATTTTGTTTAGGTGTGTTTCATCTCATCCCAGTTTGCTGAGAGCTTTTATCATGCACAGGTGCTGGATTTTACCAAGTGATTTTTCTGCATCTGTTGATACAATCATGTGGTTTTTATCCTTCATTTTATGTGGCGAATTACATTTATTGACTTGTGAATGTTGTACCAACCTTGCATTCTCAGAATAAATCCCACTCGATCATGGTGTATGATCTTTTTTGATGCATTGCTATATTTGGTTTGCTATTTTTGATTTTTTATTGATTTTAGTGTCTTTGTTCATCAGAGATATGGGCCTATAATTTTCTTTCTTTGTAGTGTCTTTATCTGGTTTTAGAATTAGGATAATGCTGGCTTTGTAAAATGAGTTTGGGAGCCTTCCCTCCTCTTGAATTTTGTGAAATAGTCTGAGAAGGTGAGGTGTTAGTTCTTCTCAGAATGTTTTTAGTAAAATTCACCCATGAATCTATCTGGTCGAGGGTTTTTGTTTGTTGGGAGTTTTTTGATTACTGCTTCAATTTCACTAGGTGTAATCTATCTATTCAGATTCTCTGACTCTTCTTGATTTAGTTTTGGAAGAGTGTAAATTTCTAGGAAATTATCCATTTTGTCCAGGTTGTTCAGTGTTGGTATATCATTGTTCATATTTTCTTACATTCCTTTGTAATTCTTTGGTTATGCAGTTGTTATTTCTCCTCTGTCATTTCTGATTTTATTTATTTGTATCCTCTTTCTTGATGAGTCTGGTTAAAAGTTTGTCAATCTTGTTGTTTTTTAATTTAAATTATTTTTTCGTTGTTCAATTACAGTTGTCTGTATTATCTCTCCACCCCCTCCCTCACCCCCTCCAAATCCACCTCCCTTCCTTGCTTCCACCCTCCCCCTTGGTTTTGTCCCTGTGTCCTTTATAGTAGTTCCTGAAAACACTTCTTCCGGCTGTCCCCTCCCCCCTCCCCTCTGGCTATTGTTAGATTGTTCTTAATTTCAGTGACTCTGGTTATATTTTGTTTGCTTTTTTCTTTTGTTGATTATGTTCCAGTTAAAGGTGAGATCATATGGTATTTATCCCTGACTGCCTGTCTTATTTCACTTAGCATAATGCTCTCCAGTTCCATCCATGCTGTCGAAAAGGGTATAAGCTCCTTCTTTCTCTCTGCTGCGTAGAATTCCATTGTGTAAATGTACCATAGTGTTTTGATCCTCTCATTTGCTGATGGGCACTTAGGCAAGGGACATAAAGGGAAGAATAAACAAATGGGACCTTATCAAATTAAAAATCTTCTGCATGGCTAAAGAAAACAACATTAAAATGAAAAGACAGTCAACCGTATGGGAAAACATATTTGCTGATGACACCTCAGATGAGGGCTTGATCTCCAGAATATATAAAGAACTCACAGGACTCCATTCCAGGAAGACAAATAACCCAATTAAAAAATGGGCAAAAGACTTGAACTGATACTTCTCCAAGGAGGACATACAGAGGGCCCAGAGACACATGAAAAGATGCTCAGCATCAATTTTATTTATCTTTTCAAAGAACCAACTCTTGGATCCATTGATCTTTTGTACCTTTTTTTAGACTCTATTTTGTTATTTCTGCTCTGATCTTTATCATTTCCTTCCTTCTACTCATTTTGGGCTTTGTCGTTCTTTTTCAAGTTACTTTAATTGTAAAGTTATATTGTTTATTTGAGCTTTTTCTTGTTTTTTGAGATAGGTGCGTAATGCTATGAATTTCCCTCTTAGGATTGTTTTCTCAGTGTCCCACAGATTTTGGGTTGTTGTGTCCTCATTTGTTTCAAGGTATCTTTTGATTTCTTCCTTGATCTTGTTGTTGATGGGAGTAATACAGGGATGTCCCCTTTCACCCCTCTTATTCAATATAGTACTAGAAGTCCTAGCCACAACAATCAGACAAGAAGAAGAAATAAAAGGCATCCAAATTGGGAAGGAAGAAGTAAAACTGTCATTTGCAGATGAGAGAATACTGTACATAGAGAACTCCACAGATACCACCAAGAAACAACTAGAGCTGATAAATGAATTCAGCAAAGTAGCAGGATACAAAATTATTATCCAGAAAACAGTTGCATTTTTATATGCCAGTAACAAATTAACAGAAAGGGAAATTGAGAAAACAATCACATTCACAATTGGTACAAAAAGAATAAAATACTGCCGTTCTGTCCTCTCCGCACTGGGAGCAGCTCTCCTGCCACAGCCCCTCATCCCCTGGAAATATACGCCTGTGCCAAGTTTGTCTCCACTCCCACCTTGGTGAGGGTCACCTCTCAGTTGCTGAGCCGGGCACTACCTGCAGTGGTGCTAAAGTGAACAGAGACACTGACAGATGAGAGCCTCAGCAGCTTGATAGCCCACAACCCTGACCTCTCCTATTCCTGGCCACAGCTTCCAAACCAGGGCCATTTCAAGAGACATTGACACAGCAGCCAAGTTCATTAGGGCTGGGACTGCCACAGTAGGGGTGGCAGACTCTGAGGATGAAATTGGGACTGTGTTTTGGAGCCTCATCATTGGTTATGCCAGGAACCCTTCTCTGAAGCAATAGCTCTTCTCCTGTACTATTCTGGGCTTTGCCCTCTCTGAGGCCATGGGGCTCTTTTGCCTGATGGTGGCTTTTCTCATCCTCTTCACCATGTGAAGGAGCTATCACCACTTCCCATGGATCTTTCTCTCATGTCTGGTCTGCTGTGTATGTTCCTTTTCCTATACCTCCTTGGGCAGCCTGGGGAAAGTGGTTGGCTCAGGGTTTGACAGAGGAAAGACAAATAAATACTGTATTAATTTAAAAAAAGAGAATAAAATACCTAGGAATAAACCATACAAGGATATAAAAGACCTGTACTCAGAAAATTATAAGACTCTAAAGAGAAATCGAAGAAGATACAAATAAGTGGAAGCACACACCATGTTCATGGATAGGAAGAATTAGCATCATTAAGATATCCATACTACCCAAAGTAATTGATAGATTCAGTACAATTCCTATCAAGATTCCAATGACATATTTCACAGAACTAGAACAAATATTTGAAAAATTTATATGGAATCACAAAAGGCCCCACATTAGCAACAGTGATCCTGAGAATGAAGAACAAAGTTGGAGGGATCACATGAGAGGCAACCACACATTGATGTTTCTCTTCCTCTCTTTTTCCCTCCCTTCCCCTCTGTCTAAAAATAAATAAATAAAATATTTGAAAAAATAAAAAAAATTATTATTATTATTATTTTAAATAACTGACAGATTTTGTAGAATGAATTAATTTTTTTTAAAGATTTTACTTATTTATTTATTTTAGAGAGGGAAGGGAGGGAGAAAGAGAGAGAGAGAAACATCAATGTGCGGTTGCTGGGGGCCGTGGCCTGCAACCCAGGCATGTGCCCTGACTGGGAATCGAACCTGCGATGCTTTGGTTCACAGCCTGAGCTCAATCCACTGAGCTACGCCAGCTAGGGCTGAAATAAAAATTATTTTTAATGAAATATAATTGGCCCTGGCCAGGTGGTTCAATTGGTTAGAATGTTGTCCTGATAGTCCATATTGCAGGTTTTATCACCTGTCAGGACACATACAAGAATCAACCAATGAATAAATAAATAAGTGGAACAACAAATCAGTGTTTCTCTCTCATCAATAAATAATTTTTAAAATATATATATTTTAAAATGTACTCATTTATTTTTGAAGAGAGAGGGAGGGAGGGAGAAAGAGAGGGCAAGAAACATTAATGTTGCCTGTTGAGCACCCCACACTGGGGATCTGGCCCGCAACCCAGGCATGTGCCCTAGACTGGGAATCAAACTGGCGACTCTTTGGTTGTCAGGCTGGCACTCAGTCCACTGAGCCACACCAACTAGGGCTAAAATATTTTTTAAAAGAAATATAATTGACATGTAGTAGAAAATTATATAAGCAATGGCCACCATATATTGAGTACCTATTAGTACTCAATAGTGGAAAAATGACCACTATTGATCATTTTTCTTTCTAGACCACTCCCATCTCAGCAAATGGGACCATCATTTATTTATTTCTTAGACCAAAAACCTAAGAGTTGTCTTTAATATCTTTTTTTCACACTCCATTTCAAACCATCATGTGGTTCAATGTTATCTTTAAAATATGTCCTGAGTCTGAATAGTTCTTATCGCTTCCACAGTCATGATCCTAGGCCCACGCTTCTAATTTATCTCCTAGATTCCCCTCAATAACCAGACTGAACTTTAAAAAGGTAAGTCAGATCATATCAAACCACCTGCTGAATTTCCTTGTATAACTTTTTTTACCCTTCAAATAAAATACAAACAATGGGCTTTGGTGTACAAGGCCTGGAATGATTTGACCTACCTGCTTCTCTGACCTTATTTCTGATCACTCTTCCTTTATGTTACACCATTCTAACCTTCCTTACTGGTCTTTTTGTTTCTCAAATACACTAACCTCCTTCCCACATTAGGGTCTTTTTACTAACTTTCCTCTTTTCCTATAATGTCTTTATCATGTAATCATAGGGCATGTGTCTACTGAGATATCCCCTCTTCAAAGAGACTTCATTGAATAGTCTGCCTAAAATAGCATTCATATCACTATTTATCTTACCCCTCTGGTTTGTCTTCATAGCTCATATCATTTCTGAAACTATCTTGTTCATTTATTTGTTTACTAATTATTTGTAGCCTTCAGTCTAGGGTAGACTTATCTTGTTCACTACTGTATTTCCATTGCTTGTAAAACACTATCTATAGAAATGGATACCAATTAGAAGCAAGCCAGTTGGATCACAGAAACCTATCAAAGCTCAGGAACTAAAGGTGGGCATTAGGTTTAGGCTGAAAACTAGAGGACAGTTGAAAATCTTTTAAGGGAGAAACTAGGCCTTCAAGTCAACATCCCCATTCATTGCAACTAATAAGTTAACTCTAATTCATCCTGACACAATGAGTTTTAATTTTGGAGAAAAATTAAACCAGAAGTGCTTCATACCCTGTAAACATCTCATATGACAGAAGATAGGGTAGGAGTGCTATACTGAGAAGAGGGAAATAGTCTGCACAGTGAATAGTGAGGGTTATGATACTTCTAGTCCTCATCTGTTGATTTATCTCTCAGGCGGGCAGGAATCATCCCCATTCCACCCTCACCCCCACCACCTGCCAGGGAATTGGTGGATTTAGAGAAATTGAATAGTCCCAAGTAATAAGAAAACTTTAAAAAGTAACCACCAAAACACCTTATAAATATTTTCTTTTAGGAGATAAAGAGAAGATACTGCATTCATGAAACAAGAATAGTATACTATATA
>PVIA01011966.1:0-40857 GCA_004024845.1 Tonatia bakeri | reverse complement strand
ATAAGTATGGTTACCCAGAAATAATTAAAAAATATGAGGATAGATAGAATAAGAGAACAGACAAAGGGAGAGAGCAAGAAAAGGCTGTAAGAAAGTAAGAGTGTAGGGGTGGGGCATAGTGTCTATTACTGTCTGGGTACAACTGTAAATATGCTTAACACAGCCAGATGGATGAACGATGTCATAAACTTCCAGCTTTCCCCTTCAAGTTAATTTAAAAAATATAATAATACAGTACTATTGTAATAACTAAATTAAGGCGAAAACGGCATTAGATAAAAATTTTGTTGTGTGTTTAAAACTTTTCAGTTTACAGGTAAACATACCAATATTAGAACTATGTTCTATCCAATATAAAGTCGTGTTTAAGGCCATTAAGGTTAAACTGAATTGAAAACAGAGTAACTCCAACTAAGTGAACACTTAATTTAGCCTCCTTAGCCATAAAAAACCAAACCAAACCAACCAAACAAATGAACAAACAAAACACTACAACTTTCAAAGCTATTCTAATCATTAGCTTTTATTTAAATAAAAAAAGTGATTTATTTCAACCCTCTATTCTATTTAGCTCAAGTAAAAAAAAAAAGCATATTTTCTTTACTTAATATACATACTATCTTAAGAAGAGGGTTAACTCACTGATTTTGATAGCTCTAAATGTTCTTTGCCTCCCAGGCGGGGCCACTTGGCTAATTACGAGCAATTAATCTGCAAAGGGCCATAATTTACACACACAAGCAAACCCAAAAGGGCGCGATTTTTCTCAATTCTTTCTCTTTATCTTTTTAAAACACTTTATTTATCTTTGAAAAAAAGGGAGGCAGAAAAAGGGAGAGCAACATCAATATGAGGGAGAAAATTTGATCCATTGCCCCTCAAGCACACCCTGACCCGGGATTGAACCTACAACCCAGGCAGGTGCCATGACTGAGGCTGAACCAACGACCTTCGCTTCGCAGAACAACACCCAGCCAACTGAGCCACACAGTCCAGGACTCTGATCTCTTCTGGATGAAGTGAACAAACCTGTGCTAGATGCAGGGTTATTCCATCAAAATACATAAAAACCATTAATATAATTGTCCTGCTCTACTTGCAACTGTATTAGGTAAATGTGCAAATATACTCACAATTTCAAGCATTACACTCTTGGTGTTTTTGTTCATTTTCTTCTCATTTTTTTCTGTTATTTACAGGCAGATTTGAAGCACCTTTTAAAGTACTTCAAATCCTTCGTTTATCTGTTATTATAATACTAGTATTTTTATTAACACTCCATATTTTGTTTGCCAACTAACACCCACTTCTTATGCTGTTTTAAATATTCAACTCAATTTTACATAAAAATATTCAAAACAGATTCTTGATAACAAATTAACATTGAAATATAGGAATTTGTAGTAATCTGACAAAGATGGTTGACCTGGCGGGAACCTTTTTATTTACTTATTTTTAATTTTTATAAATGGAAACAAGTCTTTATTAAGTAACTTTTGGTATCAGAAAAATAAAACTCTTATAATTCTCTTTACAGCAAATGTATAGTATCAGTGCTTTGGCTCTATTAAGTTAAAAGCCCTTTAGGACTTCCGGCCAAGATGAAGGCATAGGTAGAAACACCTAGCTTCCTTGCACAAAAGAAAGAAGGATATCCAAAAGAAGGATATCAACCAACTTAAAAACAAAAAACAAGCATAATTGCCAGAAAATCAAACTGTCTGGAAGCCCAACAACCAAGCAGTTAAAGAAGAAACATTCATCCAGACCAGTAGGAGGGGCAGAGACAGGCAGCTGGGGCAGACTGGATGTGTGGCAAGACGGTGGCTGGCAGATCAGGAGGGTAAAGCGGCAGATGGCAGACCAGGCAGTCCCATGTTTACAATGAGGATAAACTGAGAGGAAAAACTGGGGAGCAAGACAGACTGTGTAACCCAGGGTTCCAGTGTGGGGAAAAGAAATCCGTAAAACCTCTCTCTGGATGCAAAAACCTGTGGGGGTTCGGGGAGCACGAGAAACAGTCTCTCAGAAGAGTCTGTTGGAGGGGCTCATGGGGTCTTAGAAATTAGACATCCATCCACCCTGGAATTAGCACCAGGGCAGCACCTGGAAGAGCAGAATTTGTTTGCAGAAAGTAGAGGAAGTGAATGAAAGCAGCGAGAGCCTAGCAAGTGGCATTGTTCCATCTGACCCCTCCCCCACATACAAAACCACAACACAGCAAAAAGGGTTGCCCCGCTAGTGAATACCTAAGGCTCCAACACTTATAACAGGCACATGCAGAGACAAAAAAATATGGCCCAAATGAATGAACAGATGAAAATTCCAGGAAGAGAACTAAGCAACAAGGAGATACACAATCTATCAGATGCAGAGTTCAAAACACTGGTAATCAGGATGTTCACAGAAATGATTGAGTATAGTCTCAAAATGAAGGAAGAAAGGAAGGCTATCCAAAGTGAAACAAAGCAAAATGTACAGGGAAACAATAGTGAAGGGAAGGAAACTGGTACTCAAATCAACTATTTGGAACAAAAGGAAGAAATAAACATCCAACTGGAACAGAATGAAGAAACAAGAATTCAAAAAAAAAAAATGAGAGGCTGAGGAAACTCTGGGACAACTTTAAACACTCCAACATTGAATCACAGGGGTGCCAAAAAGAAAAGAGGAAGAGCAAGAAATTGAAAACTTGCTGAAAAATTATTGAAAGAAAACTTACCCAATCTGGTGCAGGAATAGGCATACAAGTTTGTGAAGCTCAGATATTTTCTAAGAAGTTGGACCCAAAGAGGAACACACCAAGACACACTATAATTAAATTATCCAAGATTAGAGACTTCTGGCCAAAATGGAGGCATACGTAGATACACTTTGCCTCCTGGCACAACCAAAAGAAGGACAATAACAAATTTAAAAATGAAAAATAACCAGAACCCACAGAAAATCAAACTGTATGGAACTCTGACAACCAAGGAGTTAAAGAAGAAACACTCATCTAGACTGGTAGGAGGGGCACAGATGGGTGGCCAGGGCTGAGAGAACTCTCGGCAAGGCGGTAACTGGAGGACTGAGGTGGGCAAGGCCCACCTAGTAGAGCCCACCTGGTAGAGCAGGCAGTCCCACATTCATGTGCGGAAAACCAGAAGGAGCAACTGGGGAGCGAGGCAGACTGTGCAACCCAGGGTTCCAGTGCAGGGAAATAAAGCCTCAAAACCTATGACTGAAAAAATTTGTGGGGGTTGAGGTGGTGGGAGAAACTCTGAACCTCACAAGAGAGTTTGGAGAGACCCACAGGGTCCTAGAACATACACAAACCCACCTACCCAGGAATCAGCACCAGAAGGTCCAAACTTGCTTGTGGGTAGTGGGGGAAGTGACTGAAAGCTGGCTGATAGATGAACAAGTGAGATTGTTGCTTCTTGGATCCCTACCCTACATATAGTGCCAGAACACAGCAATGTGGGTTATCCCACCCTGGCAAATAACTAAGGCTCTGCCCCTTACTTCATCACAGGTGCACCAAGACAAAAAAGAAGGCCCAAATGATAGAACAGATCAAAGCTCCAGAAAAAATACAACTAAGTGACAAAGAGATAGCCAACCTATCATATGTATAGTTCAAAACACTGGTAATCAGGATGCTCACAGAATTGGTTGAGTATGGTCACAAAATAGAGGAAAAAGTGAAGGCTATGAAAAATGAAATAAAGGAAAACATATAGGTAACCAACAGTGACGGGAAGGAAACCAGGACTCAAATTAATGGTCTAGACCAGAAGGAAGAAATAAACAGTCAACCAAAGCAGAATGAAGAAACAAGAATTCAACAAAATGTGGAGAGGTTTAGGAACCTCCAAAAGAATTTTAAACGTTCCAACATCTGAATCATAAGGGTGTCAGAAGGAGAAGAGGAACAGCAAGAAATTGAAAACTTATTTGAAAAACTAATGGAGAACTTCCCTAATCTGGTAAAGGAAACAGATTTCCAGGAAGTCCAGGAAGCTCAGAGAGTTCCAAAGAAACTGGATCCAAGGAAACACACACCAAGGCACATCACAATTACATTAACCAAGATTAAAGATAAGGAGAAAATCTTAAAAGCAGGAAGAGAAAAGGACACAGTTACCTACAAAGGAATTCCCATGGCACTATCAGCGGATTTCTCACAAGAAACCTTCTAGGCAAGAATAGGCTGGAAAGAAGTATTTCAAGTCATGTAAGGCAAGGACCTACATCCAAGATTACGCTATCCAGCAAAGCTATCATTTAGAATGGAAGGGCAGATAAAGTGCTTCCCAGATAAAATCAAGTTAAAGGAGTTCATCATCTCCAAGCCCTTATTAAATGAAATGTTAAAGGGACTTACCTAGAAAAAGAAGAAAAATAAAAAATACAAACAGGAAAATGATAAGAAACTCACAACCATCAACAACCAAACCTAAAAAAACAAAAATAGAAACGATCCAAGCAAACAACTGGAACAGGAACAGAATTACAGAAATGGAGATCACATGAAGGATTATCAGTGGGGAAGAGGAGATGGGAGAATGGGGGAAATGATACAGGGAATAAGTAGCATAAATGGTAGGCAGAAAATAGACAGGGGGAGGTTAAGAATAGTATGAGAAATGGAGAAGCCAAAGAATGTATATGTAAGACACATGGACATGAGCTAGGGGTGGGGGAATGCTGGAGGGAGGGGGGTGCAGGGCAGAGGGGAATACATAAAACATATGGTTCTTAACTTTGCTCAAATTGAATTCATAAACACTATCACTTCCTTATATATATATATACATAAGGAAAGAGTATAGTAAAATTAGGAAATACTAAACTATATGCATAATTTATGATTCTTAGTTTGTGCTTTTAATATATAGTACATGCACGTAATATATATGCTGATTCTTTGGTTTATTAGTTACAACATACAATGCACAAAATATAAAAAGCAGGGAATCTTTTTAATTATAAAAATGTAACTCTTTTAGTTTCAAATGGGGAAAATAAATTTAGCTGACAGGCAATTAACAAAGATGAACATTAAATAAATATTCTAGGTTTCCTCAGAAGATAGAAAACTAAGTGATGTAGTTGGAATGAACAATGTCTTTAATTAAATGTTTATAAAGTAAAAAAGGTACTGTAAACTAAGGTTAATTTATTGAAGAAAAATGTTTTAATAAGTTTAGTGTAGCTTAAGTGTACATGTTTTTTCAAAGTCTACAGTAGTTTACAGTAATGCTCTCGGCCTTCACACTCACTCACCACTCGCTGACTCACTCAAAGCCACTTCCAATACTGCAAGTTCCACTCATGGTGAGTGCTATACCAGAGAACCATTAAAAAATCTTTTATACTCTATTTTATTGTATCTTTTTATATGTTTATATCAGATACACAATTACCATTATGTTAAAACTGCCTACGGTATTTAGTACAGTAACATGCTATACAGCTTCGTAGTAAGAGTAATAGGCTAAACCATACAGCTTATTTATAGTATACTATCTAGGTTTGTGTAAGTCCGCTTTATGATGTTCACACAATGACAGAATCACATAATAATGCATTTCTCAGAATGTGTCCCCGTCCTTAAGTGACCATGACTATAGTGTAATGTGGGAGCATACCTCAAGTTTGATTTGAATGTATGTACCTGTTCATGCCATCATTAAAACCACAGTAAAGATTTGTATGAAGCACATGTTCCAGGTCAGACATCCTGCTAGATGCCCTGCATGCTGTACATAGTGAACCATTATTCCCATACCATGGAGTAGGGGAAAGCCAGAAATAGAGAAGCTGGGTTTGATCTAACTCTGCCTTAAGCTATCTAATGCAATACCTAGAAAGGACACCCTCTAGGCTAAAGAACTGACTCAGTTTCATTTTACAGCAAGGACTCTAGAGGGGCTATTTAAAGTGAAATGCTTATTATTATATCTATGAAGAAAAACACATGCAGATACTAACTCTTAAAGTGGTAATGTAGGAGTAGTTGTGGATTTAAGAATAGACTAATTACCTCAAGTTGCACATAAAGGCAGGACAGGAGTGTAGCAAAGGAAAAAAGAATTTTTTCTGATTATGAAAGTCATGAATGGCCATTATAGAAAACTAGGGAAAATCAGAAAAATAGGGAAAAAACTAGTTGGCAGACAGCCATAATGAACATGTTGGTGTAATTCTGGTGTAATATGTAAAAGCAATTCCACTGAGTTTTTTGGACTTTTGTCCCACAGCAAACCCAGGAGATTTGGGCTAAATTGCCTATATAGTTTAAACTACTTGGCTGAAACTGAGGCTTTTCAGGAAACTGAGAGTCCCAAGGGAAGTGCTAGATGTAAGAAGACAGCAGCACGCTGGGGAGAAGGATACACTTGGTGGCCCGGCACCTAAAGACACAAGAGTGGAACTGTACGTAGCTAACTTGAGGACTTCTAGAAAAAGTACTGGAAACTCAGAATCTTTTTTACCTCTTTAAGCCCAAGCCACTTTTATTTTTCTTCTGTTTTACATAGCTAATTGTTTATAGGAATACTCCAGGATGAGCTAGTGACAAACTAGAGAAATAAACAAGAGCAAACATTCCTTAAAGATTCAAACAAACAACGTCAGCAGCAACCACAAAAGATATTAAAATCTACAGATAAGGGTTCAATGCTGCACGAGATACACCAGTGCATATTTCCCTGGACTGTTAGAAGGTTAACATGGAGTTCCAACTGGGTTTCTAAAGACAACAATCATCCACAAGTTCTGAGTGTAACCTTACTTTGCCCATTATCTACTAGAATTAAGACGTTGCAGGATCTTTCCTCATTGGGGGAAAATAATTTGTGTTTAACAGCAGCTATGTAAAATCTCATCACATACTATTTATATTTGTATGATATAAACACTTGTATTAAAGTTATAGAAAAGAGCTCTGTCTGTTCTTAAGAATATCAGAACTGCACCCATGATAGCACTTTCCTGCAGCAGAAGCACTGGAGTATAAAACTGGCTTCCTTAAACAAATTAAAGAACTTGAAAGTTTGCTACGTATCTAAAGAGATCTTAGGTATCTTTAGTAATACACCAGAGTTGTTCAAACTGAGATAACTGTATAAAATGTTGGCCAAAAACATAAACGAAGAATTGATAACATAGCCATGTGGTGTGACATTCAGGCTGAATAGGAAAAGCGAAGCCAACTCTAGTTCCTTCCCATTGGTTATTTATAATTTAACACAGTAACAATGAGGTGGCTTAACATGCTTTGAAAAATGAGAAATATATACATCAAAGAGTGTACAACCAGTTTTTGACTTGCCTCCAATTTACAAAAAAAATAACCAAACACCTATACAGATTAGCATGAAAGAAACTGTCCTTCAGTATCTGCCATTTGTAATCTTCCTGTGACTGTCTTTTTTGGGGGGGGCAAGTTCAGAACGGAGGAGTAGTGGCTGGCTTGGATAGGTATCTTCTCGAAGAAGACAAAAAGACTATGTCTCAGTGTTCATGAATGTTTTTCCAATCTACTGAGACATGCCTGTACCCAAATACCCAGAGTTCTCTCCTCCTGTTTTCCTCGTCCCTCTCATTCTCCCCACTCCAGGGGGATATATATATATGTCTCTCCATAGCACCTGGGCTTGTATTGAATGTGGTTAAGGGGAACTGAAGTTCTATTATCAGTAAACTGTTAGTACATTAGTACAGAATAGACTTTGGGAACTGGCCTGGGAATGAAGCAATGATTTCTATCACTCTTCTTAGGGCAAATGCAGTCTAAGTTCCAAGAAAGAAACTTTTGGGAAACCACCCATTCAGAATATAGGGGTGTGTTCTTTCGGGTGGGAAGTAAAAAGTATCAAGGTCAGGGAAGTGCAAGCGGTCTAATTTAAAGGAACTAAGCTTTATTCCTACCACTACAATTACTCTGACAACCTGTAGTCCTAAATACTCACATATAAGTTTAAATTACAACATGTAGCATAGGCATTGTTTGTTTATGACAAACCACAGGCCTTCATTCTTCAAGTAATATAAAGGTCAGATATGCTATTAGAATTTACGTGTGTTCCAGAAAACAAAAAGCAGGAATTTTTCAGTACAGATATCCATGTCTCAGATGACATTTCTGGCTCAGGAGGCATTGCTCATCCTGCAGTTAGAGCACGAGATCACACCCACCGTCTCCCCAGGAAAATGAGGCCAAGGAGTGGGCAGAGTGGGTGGAGGCAGGCTGGGAATCATGGCAAGCTAAACCAGTGACTCAGAAAAACACACACCCGTCCAGCCCCCACTTAGAACCCATCTGAGGTCAACTTGCCTTCAGATCACATGGCTCTGTGCTTGAGGTCACTAGGACTACAGATTAGTTTTCATTAGCTGTCTGCTCTTTGGCCCAGCAGAGATAGAGGGTTGTCCCTGGCTGACCACAGGTAATGTAAAAGGAGTGGGTATGGTCTCCATGAAGCTTTAGGAAGTGGGCACCTGTGTAGGATCACATAAAAACTCATACTTCCTGAGCCATCTCGACCCGTCCAAGAGTTTTGCTTCTTTTATTTTATTCAGCTCTCATAACTACCCTGTTTGGTGGATAGAGTACTGCTAACATTCTTACTTAATAGATGACAGTGATTATTTTGCTGTGACACTGTCATGTTCTTTTCATACTGTGATTTTTACCAAATGTAGTAAAAACTCAAGTGCTGAGTGCCTCCATACCCAATCCTTTAAGAATGTCTCACTCACTGAGCACTGAGAGGAGAAAGGCTATATACCAGCGATTCTAACCTGGTGTGCCACAAGAATTTTTAAAACATGCAATACCTATTTAGTCAGGGGCACTGACCCATTTTCCCTTAGATCACAGGTGGCAAACACAAGGCCCGTGAGCCAAATCCAGCCCTCCACCTCGTTTTATCCGCTGGCCTCTTGTTTCTAGCTGGTGGGAGCACCAAGCTCTCAATTAACTGTTAAGGAGTAGTTACATTTATTCAGTACTAAAATTATATTTGGCCCTTTGAAGGCAACTGCAAGGCTGATGTGGCCCCCAGTGAAAATGAGTTTGACATCCCTGCTTAGATGTTCAAATTATGAAATCATAACAGCCAACACAATTGCTATCTGGTTTCACTGAATCAAAATTACAATGATTTCTTTTGTCAGATCAGCAAAAGTGTATTTCTTGGTATGCTGCCAAAATTTAGCCATTAGCATATTTGTGCCATGAGATGAAGAAGGTTGAAAATTGCTGCTATATAAGGAAAACCAGTCTCTCTTCATGGGGAAAGCTACTAAGTCTGAAGAATCAACATGCCCTGCCAATGAATCCCAACCATTATCACCTCCATTGAAATGCAGTGCACCCAGGAAGGACTCTGAATTCGATGATACTCTAGCTGGCAACAGTACAAAGACAAAATTTTAAAGAATCATGTTACTGGATTTGTTGATAGACAAAATGGAAAGTTACTAGACAAATTCATTCTAGGCAAGTGTCTATGTCTCTGCTTCCTTCTGTGAAATGTGCCTACTTCCTCAACAAGATTTTAGTATGTGAGGGACTGGAATTACATTACCTATTTTTTACACCTAACGTAGTATGCAGTAAGTGTTAGGCACATGGTAGGCACCAATAGATACATGTTGAAATAAATTTTTCTCAGTTCCTTCAGAAAGTTATTCTTATCCTGGAATGCTTATTTTACAAAATGGAATGCACCTGTTAGATTCATTTCTAACATATTTTCTATTTTTTCCTTAAAAGTAATATACAACTTCTAAAATCTGTGCTTTAGGATAATGAAAAAATGATCCTGCATGCAGAGTGGGAAAAAAGGAATTACCATGTTTTGCTGTGTATATAATGTGCACTTTTTTGCCCAAAGTTTTGAGGGAAAAATAAGGGTGTGCATTAAACATGGGTAGTACTAACTCCATATCTATATAAATGTTTTTTAAATTATTTTATTTATGCTTATGTGTTAAAAGTGTGACTCTAGAAAGCAATAATGATATCCATATGCAAAATAATACCCTGAAATACAATAATCAGTTTTGTTTCTAAATATAAATAAATAAAAAATTGAATTAAAAAATTAAAACATTAAGATTATTTTCCTGACAGTGTGGGCCAAAAACTTGGGTGTGCATTATACACAGCAAAACACAGTAACCGAAGCAAAGCGGAGATAAAAGAGATCTCTGAGTTTTTCCTTTAATACTTCAAATCCTTCATTACACCATCTTCCTGCTTGCACAGTTTCCAAAGAAAGTCTGATATCGTTCTTATACTTGCTTCTCCCCTCCTCAGGCTTCTTTCAAGATGTTATACCATTTAAAAAAATTAAATTTATTGAGGTGACATTGGTTAATAAAATTATATAGGTTTCAAGTGTACAATTCTAGGACATATCTGTATATTGCATTGTGTGTTTACCACTCAAAGTCAAATCTCCGTCTGTTACTATCCATTTCAGTGGTTTCCAACCTTTCTGGTACTACAGACTGGTATCATGGAAGACGGGGCTGGGGTGGGGGGCGGGGGGGCCTGTAACAGGAGATGGAGCTCAGGAGAGCTTCACTCCCCCCGCTGCGATAGTGGGGAGAGACAGGAGGCGGAGTTCAGGTGAGCTCTGCTTGGGACCCAGCTCCTAACAGGCTGCGGACCGCTACTGGTCCCAAGCCTGAGGGTCGGGGACCACTGATCTATTTGATCCCCTTTATTACCTTCCCCCTACCCCTCTTTCCCCCTGGTAACCACCAAACTGTTGTCTGTGTCTATGAGCTCTTGTTTGTTTGTTCACTTGTTGATTTCAGCTTTATGTCCCACAAATATGTGAAATCATATGGTTTTTGACTTCTTCTAACTTAATTTCACTTTGCATAATATTCTTAAGATTCATCTATGTTGTCAAAAATGGCAGTATCTTATATTTTCTATAGGCTGAGTAGTATTCCATTGTATATATGTACCACATCTTCTTTATCCAATCATCTATCAAAAGGACACTTCAACTATTTCCATGTCTTGGCCACTGTGAATAATGCTGCAAAGAACAAAAAGGTACATATATCTTCATGGATAAACGTTTTCAACATCTCCAAAACTTATCGTTTTGTTGATGAGTGTCATTCTAACAGGTTTGAGATAGCATGTCATTGTAGTTTTGATGTGCATTTCCCTAATAGCTAGTGAAGTTGAGCATCTTTTCACATGTCTGTTGGCCATTTGTAAGTCTTCTTGGGAGAAGTGTCTGTTCAGGTCCTCTGCCCATTTTGTAATTTGATTTTTTTTTGTTTGGTGTTGAGCGTATGAGTTCTTTATATATTCTGGATATTAATCCCTTATCAGAGCCATTGTTTGCAAATGTCTTCTCCTTTTTGGTTGATTGCCTTTTTATTTTGTTGACTGTTTCTTCTGCTGTGTACAAGCATTTTAGTTTAATATAGTCACATTCACTTATTTTGCTTTTACTTCTCGTCTTTGAGGTCAAATTCATAAAATCCTGTCTAAGACCACGGTACATAACTTTAGTACCCGTGTTTTCTTCTATGTAACTTTTTGTTTTAGCTCTTATATTTAGGTCTTTGATACATTTTGAGTTAATTCTTGTGTACGGTAACAACAGTGTAGTTTCATTCTTTTGCATGTGGATTGCCAATTTTCCCAGCATCATTTATTGAAGAGATTTTCTTTTCTCCATTCTATGTTCTTGGCTCCTTTGTTGAAGATTATTTGCCCGCATACATGTGGATTTATTCTTGCATCCTCAATTCTGTTCCATTGGTTTGCGTGTCTGTTTTTCTGCCAATACCATGCTGTCTTGATTATTGTCACTATGTCACTATTGTCAATGTGTATATTGTCAGTATAGTTTGAAGTCAGGGATTGTGATATATCTGGCTTCATTTTTTTCTTAGGATTGTTTTGGCTATTTGAGGTGTTCTGTGATTCCATATAAATCTGATAATTTTTTTGTTTTATTTCTCTAAAAATGTCATTTGGATTTTGATGGATATTGCATTAAATCTGTATATTGCTCTGGGTAACATGGCCATTTTAACTATGTTGTTTATTGCAATTCATGAACACAAAGTACTTATTTCTTCATGTCTTCTTCAATCTCTTTTGACAATGTAGATTTCAGTGCATAGGTCTTTCACATCCTTTAAGTTTATTCGTAGGTATTTAACTTTTTTTGTTGCAATTGCAAATGAATTTTTTTTCATTTCTTTTTCCAATAAAGGCCATGTTTGAGAAACCCTCAGCTAATGCATCCAATGGTGGAAAACTGAAAGCTTTTTCTCTAAGATCAGGAACAAGACAGGAATGTCTATTCTCACCACTGTTGTACAACATAGTTCCGGAAGTTCCAGCCAGAGCATCAGGTAAGAGAAAGAAATAAATGACATCCAAATTGTGAGAAAAAGTAAAACTGTCAGTTTTTTTCAGATGGCATGTGTATTTATATAGAAAATCCTGAATACTCTATACAGCGCAAAGCTATTAAAAACAATAAATACATACAGTGAAGTTGCGAGATATATTGGTATGTTTGTCTTTGATTTCCTGCATTGGAATATAGTACGCCTATGTATAGATTTTATTTCATTTATTCTGCTTGATGTTCTCTGAGCTTCGTGGACCTGTAGTTTGCTGCCTATCATTAATTTGGGAAAATTCTCAGTCATTATATTCTGAACAATTTAACAAATATTTCTTTCTTTCCTTTTTGTCTTTCTTCTCTGTTATTTCCATTATGTGTGTTAACACTATTTGTAATTGTCCCACAGTTCTTGGATATTATGTTTCCTTTTTTCCATTATTTTTGTCCTCTTTGCATTTCAGTTTTGGAAGTATGTATTGATATTTCTGCAAGCTCAATAATTTTTTCCTTGGCCCTGTCCACTATATTGATGAGCCTATATGTTCTGCATGTTGTCTACTTTTTCCTTTAAAGTCCCTAGCATTTTAATCATAGTTCTTTAAAATTCCCAGTCTGATTAATTCCAATGTCTCTTCAATGTCTAAGTGTGTTTTACTACTTGTACTGTTTTTCTTGAAACAATAATTTTTGGGCTTTTACTTTTTAAAAAAATATTTATTTTTTGAAGAGAAGGGAAAGGAGAAAAGAGAAGCTGAGAAACATGATGTATAAGAGAAACAAGTTGCCTCTCTCACACTCCCCACAGGGAACATGGCCTGCAACCCAGGCATGTCCTGACTGGGAATCAAATTGGCAATCTCTCAGTCCATAGGCTGGTGCTCAATCCACTGAGCCATAGCAGCCCAGGGATCATTTTTGGCTTTTATAATGCCTTGTTATTTTTTGTCCAGAGTCAGCAGTGATACACTGGGTTAAAGGAACTAAGGTATATAGGCTTTTAGCATGATGTTTTATGAAGTAACTTCTATCATGCTAGGAGTTACCCTATCTTTACTCTTTGCTATAACTGTAGTTATCAGAGCAAAAATTTTCTCTGGTGTCTGTTTTTGTCTCTCCTGTTTTCATTGTACTTCCCTAGAGTCTTCTTCCTAGGTAAGTTCTGAGACATGTGTTTATTTTATTGCTCTGCTATTGCACAGGAGCCCAACTGATGTGGTGGGGAAAGGAGAAGCATTGCATAGCTCTATGATTAGGTTTCAGTCTTTTTGTAGGTTGTGCCTCTGGATTTTGACCTTCACAACAGCTTCTCAGCCTTTTCTCCCCATAGGTGAGACAGGAAGACTAAAGCCATGTGGAGCTGAATTATTTCCCTTCCCCTCAGGTCAGTTGAGCACTGATAAAACCTTAATAAGTTAGGCTCTTGCTAGTTTTTCTTGATGACAGGCCTTGCTAAGAAGAACAGAATGCTGCGGCGTATTTCAAAAAGTCTACTTTATCCTTGCCCCTGTTGGAAGCATGAGGGGATTTTTTCTCTGATAGTCACTGTGAGAACCTGGTAGGGGTCCTGGAAGTAAAACTCACAATAGCATGACCGCCACCCACCTCCCAAGACTGGGGCTCCTTGTAGTTTTTAACTGTCCAGCTTGTCCATACTAAACCTCCAGCAACTGAAGGTTTTCTTCTCTGGTACTGGTTCCAGAGGGTGTTCTTGGTTCTTGGTTTCTGCTCTGGGAAGGTGTGAATCTCTTCATCCTCTTGTCTGTCTCTCCAATTTTGGAGGCAGAGGTGTGCCCTATCATTTCAAAACTCTGTTGGATCTAAGAGATTTGCTGATTTTGTTTGTTCAGCTTTTTTCTTCTTATGAAATTAGGAGTGATGACTTCCAGGTTCCTTATATGTCAGATCAGAAAGTGGAAGTCCAAACTCCCTTTTTTGATTGCTTCATTCCAGTCTCTATAAGCACTGTCTCATTTGCATTCCTGGATGTTCAGCTGCTACCATTCCTGCTGCACTCTATGCTTAGTTTTGGGAATCTAGTCAACCATTTCTTTATTCCTGCACTTGTGGTTCCTCTGGACATTAGGCAGCTGAATATACCATCTCCATAAAACATGCAAGCAGGAACCTAATTTCTTTTATGGTCACATTCTTCTGTTATATGATAATTTGCTAGTTTTAAGGTTTCTATCCAAAAGAAGGCTGTAATTTCCCTGTGAAAAAAAAAATCTGTGCTTTAAGTGTTCTGATTTTTCTTTTTGTCCCTAGCAAAGTAGTAACAAGGTAGCAGACTCTTAGTACTTTGTTAATAATAAACTTGAAATTAATATTTACTTAATTAAACATTCAAATTTCTTCTAAGTATATAAAACTAAGTCTAAAAAAAAAGCTAATCTGGCTCTAATCCAATGGGCCAGATCAGAATTAAATAATAAAATCAGGACAGCAAGAGATATATATGCTGCACTGTCACTAGGGCAAGACGGTGCCACTGAGCCTTGGGCATCATTCTGCATTCCTATTTCAGTACTTTGTGGCAAGCAGAGCCTGGGTACAGCCAATGAATGGGAACTGTGAGGAAGCAGAGCTGGGGTACACCCAATGAACCAGCCACTCTCCCTTCCTGTCTTTTTCTCCAAATTAAGAGGCTCTAAGTTTAACTCTGGGGAATCACTTTACATATATTACTCCTACGGGTGCCCAGGTTGGTACCATTATATTTATCTGGATCCCCTCGCATTTAATGAAGAAACAATCCTTTCTAACCTACACTAAGATCTGGTCAAGTGTTGTCATGGAGTTGCTTGGAGTTACAATGAGCACACTGAATCATATTTTCTCTACTCCAAGGAGAAGGATGAACCCTGCAGATCTTACCCACAAATCCAGAAGGTAGCCTGCATGAACTAGGGCTCCGTCCAGGACAACTTGGTGGGCACAGTCAAGTTGGCTCAGCCAGCAGTGCTATATTCTTGCCTTGTGACCACTCTTTATAGAAGTTCTTTCTTTATACACAAAACTTTGAAAAGAGGGAGAAACATAAAATCTCCTATTTTTCACCTGTATTTGATAGACAAGTGGTTTTATTCTGCAGCTAATGCTAAAGCTAGAACCATAAAGAGAGGGGCCAGGTTTTTTTTCTTTGTGGGTTTTTTTTCTTCTTCCTTTTTTTCTTTTTCTTTTTTTTGAGGCTGTTTCCTATTCCGGTAACTGGAATATCAGGATTCTCCACAGAATCATGTGATGACAAGGCAGCACACAGCTGCCCTCTGGCACAGTAAGTAAATGAACTCAGTCACCCTCTGGGTTTTCCCCTCTCCTTTCCCTGCTCTTTATGGAGGACATAGAATCATAGGGAGTAACTAGCTGAAGTTTGCTCTGTATTTTAATACTAGGCAGGAAGCCAAACTGCAAATACAATGACTGGATTCAGTTTTACAAGCAAACACTGGAACTGAATTCACCCTAGTCCGGGAAGAATGCCTCTGATCAGAACTAGCAGGAAATCCAATTCAAAATAGGGTGTGTCATCCTTAATTCACAGCACAGCCTTTACACCTTCAATGAAGTCCTTTGGAAATAAAAGCTTCTATTAAAAGTCTACAAAAAAGACTAAATTTTATTATCAAATGATATTAGCAATGCTGTTGAAGAAATGTTTGAATTCCCACAGCCAGCACCTTTGGTAGCAATTGTTAGCTCTGCTCTTTCTCTTTTGGATATGGATTGTTCAAGTCTTAGAAGATATTAAAAACACTTAATTCTCCCTACTCTCTTCCAACCTCTGACCCCTCTATTACATCATCAGGTATCAACTTCCCTTGTGTTCTCTGGGCCACTTGAATAATATGAGAACTCTCTGAGATTCTGAGAGAATGAGGATAGTCACATTCTTTGGCCCAGGCACCCCCTGAAATGTGCCAGAAGGTTTATGTGCCTGTAGCTGGCCAGGGACATCATTCTGAGAAGGAAAAAATGCTAATCCTGAGTCCATGGTTCCAGTTTGGGGGGTAGGAGAGTGAGTGGGTGAGGGGTAGGAGGTGGAGTGGGGAAAGGGTATCACCTACCTGCTGCCCATATCTAGCCTTACTATAATAATACTGTGATTATATTGGGTTGGCCAAAAAGTTCTTTTAGATTTTTACATACGATGGCTCTAGTAGTGCTTAGCTTTCTTTAACTTCATTTGAAACAATTTTGTTAGAATGTATTGTGACAGCTGTCATATCAGCTTACATAAAAAAAACTTTTCAAAATTGGTAAATTTTTGTGCAGCCATTTTAATATTGAAGATGGAAGAAGATGGGCAACATTTTTAGCATATTAGGCTTTATTATTTCAAGAAAGGTAAAAATGCAACTAAAACACACACATAAAGACTTGTGCACTGTATGGAGAAGGTGTTGTGGCTGATCAAATGTGTCAAAAGTAGTGTGCAAAGTTTCTTGATATTGTTGATGTTTTGGCCACATAATTCTTTGCTGTGAGGCTATCTTATGCATTGGAAGCAGCACCCCTGTCCTCTAACCACTAGAAACCAATAGCAGAAGATAGACAACATACTCAAAATATCCAAATCAATAAAGCTACTAGTGAAAGTGAAAAATGCGTCTTTTATTTTATGGAAAAACTAAATGACTAAAACTTTTTGACCAACCCGATATAAGCCCACAGGGACTGCTGTCAGGAATGTTAAACAATGAACTACATGTCATTTATAAACTTTTTGATTTGATGTATGGGAGGAGATCATAGAAAAAGTAATTATGAAGTAAAGGCTTCCCAACCTTAAGGTTTAGATGATTCCTAAAGGGGAAATATTATTTTATATAAATTGGAATTATTTTATATGAATTCTTAGGAGTAGAGTTGCCAGGTTTACCAAATATAATATAGGTCAGTTAAATGTGAATTTCAGGTGAATGACAAATAACTTTTTCTTTAAAAGAAAAATCATCACCTGAGGACATTCTTCCATTGCTTCAGAAAGAGGAAGGGAGAGAGAGAAGCAACAATATGAGGCAGAACCATTAACTCGTCGCCTTCTGTTCACGCCTACACTGGGGATCATATGCACCCTGTCCGGGAACAGACCAGCAACCCCTTAGCCATCGGACAATGCTTCAACTAACTGAGCCACAACAGCCAGGGCAAATGATGAGTATCTTTTTAGTGTAAGTTTACCCCGTAGTTTAGCTGAAATTCACATTTACTTGGGTGCTCTCTATTTTATTTGGTAATCCTATGCAGGTTTCAATTCCAATGAACTGATCCCTAAAATAACTTTCAGTGCTGGGAGTTCAACACTGAAACCACTGAGTTATGCCTGAAACTTCATGACACTCAGTCTAGCCATCATTGTGTTTTCTCATGGGGATGTGGACAAAGACGGCATTTCTTTACCCAAAGAAAGGAAAACAGAGGGGCCCACGGTTCTGTGCAAAGACTTCGTAACAGCTTTCATATACTTAAATTTTAACACCAGGGAAACTAGGTTATGTAATGATGTATACCACACTTCTGTTTTCCTGAGGAAGTTAGCACTTCTTGTTGAGAAGACTACAGCCTACTAGTGCTATTATTACTGTTAAAAGAAAAATACAAGAGGCATCCTTACACAGCACTATGTGATAAAGAGTAAGAGTGGCAATCCAAGATGCAATCTGCTTTACATCATGGGTCAAATGTAATCTGTATCATTAACATGGAAAATTAGCACAGAAATCAAAAGGATAGCATCCCCTTGAACTGCATCAGTACTGATGTACACTCTAGATAATTTATTTAAATTGGTGGCTATACTGAGCAATTTCTGAACAGCTCAACTATTAAAGTTACTCCTTAGAAACATCCGTATTCTATAGTCTTTTCCCCTAAAGCACACACAATCTTCAAACCTCCATGAACAGTGGAAATGTGCCTTGCTCCCAAGTCAGGTTTTCAGTCCACACTGCTTTTTATTTGGTCACAGAACTGGCATCTGTGGCTAGAATCCTATCAAAAATCACCTCTGGGCAATATCTCAATCTTACTGATCTGGTGAGGGTTATATAAGATGGAATATGTTTTCAATTAAATACCAGGAAACTCACACAGTGGAACTTAGGAAAAACTACACCAAAGTAGTACTAAGGTTTTAATTCTGAAAGAAAAACTTGCTTTAAAAAAGCTATAAGTATTTATTTTAATTGCTGTTTTTAAAAATAATATGGCAGAGCCCTGGTTGGTGTAGCTCAGTGGACTGAGTACTAGCTTGCCAACCAAAGGGTTGCAGGTTTGATTCCCAGTCAGGGCACCTGCCTGGGTTTCGGGCCAGGTCCCCAGTAGGGGGCACTCAAGAAGCAAGCACACATTGATGTTTCTCTCCCTCCTTCTCCTTTCTTTCCCCTCTCTCTAAAGATGAATAAAATAAGATCTTTTAAAAAAAGTAAAAAAATAAAACTGTTTAAAAAAAATAAAAACAATATTGCAGAAATGTCATTAGGTTATTAGATTTCAAAAGTAATATGGTATAGAGATCATTCTCAGAAGCAAAATATTACTACCTACAGGGAAAAAAAAATCCAAAACAAGGACATCCAGTAAATAAAGCCTTTTTTAAGATTAAAATATAATATAAAGATAGATTTTAAAATCACATTTTAAACATTCAACAAATTCTTCCTCCTTTTAATTGTCATTTTGAAAAGAGTAAGCAAAAGAATATTGTGCATACAATGCAGTGGTATTTTGTAATTTTTGTATCCTACCCAACTTCTCCAAATGGTAGAGGGGGAGAGTGTTCAGCCTAATGTCACTGGCAGCAGGGACAACAGAAAATTACTCTTTCCTTGTTAAGCTCACAGGCCCTCACACTTCCATACTGGCTCTGACCCCACCTTCAGCAGTTTTTCCTGATTCTGACAACAAATAGGGAAAATAAATGAGCCTTGAAATACTTACTTTCTTTACAAATGTGGGGAAAGATACCACACAAGGGGAAGTATATGTGGAGAAATACAGTCATGTATTACGGATGCTGCAGAAACCAGAGAGCAAAAGTACATACTTAATCTGAAACGATGGAGCACAGCAGGAACAGGAAGACCCTTATAGCACTAAAATTCTTGCTTTGCTGCTCATACATTTCCAAGAACTAAGAACACCCTTCACACACAAAAACTGTCATGTCTTGCTGATTTTATTAAGTTTCCATCTACAAAAACTAACTAGAATTCTTCCAAATATGAAATGAATCTCTTTTCTATAAAAACAACAAAAATATTTGAATAGTTTTTTCTAAAATCCTCCTTGCAGGTTCTGTGTTTTCTTCATTTACAGCAGTACACATTCCATAATACTGAAGATAGAAATTTCTGGTTTTAATTATTTGTTTTTAAGGAGAAAGTAGTAAGGAAATGAATACATGTGAAATATAGTTATTATTAATTTATTAGTCATAGCAACTTTAATCAAATCGCTACAGTAAAACGGAATAATGTTACCCTCAACTTTTCCTTGGAGCCATCCTCCTAGAAACAAGTCAGGCTTCTGATGTCTACGTGGATTCTATCTGGTTCGTCTGTGTTTAGGCACTGCACTCTTAACAGTCTCTGCTAGAAGATAACTTAGATCCAATCAATATTCATTTTTGAAATGTTGCACATTGCATTTTCCTCTGAAGAAGCAAAGCATTTTTATTTTTCTTCAGAGCAAGACTACGTCCACATTTAGATGGAAGCTGTGTTGTACTACAGAACAAGGTGAAGCTATACTCACAAAAGGAAGACCACCGTTCTGCAGACATGTCCCGACAGAATTCTGTGAGCCTCATCCAATATGTTTACATTTCCCCAGGGTCATTAGCAGACCACTACAGACTCAAGAAAATTTGACATTCCCAAGTCACCTGTATGCTAAACACTAAAACAACTCTATGAAAAAGGATTCTTTTCTAAAGAAAAGAATATCATTCTGGAGTTAGGCATGCTCAGTGTCACAGCTTTGTGATCCTACTAGTAGTGAGACATTTAACAAATTATTAAATCTCCCTGACTCTAATTTTCCCATCTCAATTTAAGATAATAATGCCTCCCTTATGTTTATTAGGGATTAAAGAAAATAACCTACCCAAAGTATTAAATATGATTAGCTTCTCTTTAAAGGAACAAGTTAAGAATTTTCATACCATCTTCAACACACTATCTTGGGCTGCCAAAGGTTAGATTGAGACAGGTGGGAACTGGCTAAGAGACTAAGAGTGAAAAATCTAGGATACAAATATTTTGGGTCTTCAGTCTTAAAATGAACAAACCATTCTTGAGCCAGACTTTTTAGAGCTTGCATGATACAAGTATAAAATTCAACAATTCAAGTTTTGTTCAATTCATATCAAACACTCTGTACGTGTGCCAGTTTCAATAGGAAGTACAAAAATAAAATGAACAAGTTCCCGAGCTATCTATGGTGCTTACAAATGTTAAATTAATTATTCACAAGTGAAGGGATCATCAATTAGCTAGCTGGTCAATATATAGTCATTATAAAACATTAGACTCTTTGTGTTATACGAGGCATTTTACTCTAAAATTTCTTTCTAGAATTTTTCAGGAAAATTGAGAGACAAAGAAAACTAACAGAATTAAGTAACAGATACTCCATACTCAAAATCCATGCAACAATATTGCATTATCTTTAGTAGGTTCAGGTAGCTCACCACTCTCCCTCCCCCAGGATATAAGATGAACTTGTCCCATGATGAGGAGTGCAAAAGGTAACAACAGCAAGGGGTAAAATTTAAAAATCTGTCAAGGCTTTGTGTCTATTGACTAGCTTAGATGTCTTTGAAACTAATGATGTACTTTTAAAATTCTTTAAAGATCATGTCCCCCAATCAAGCATATTTATGTATAAATTATTTATTTACACAATTAACTAAGGCCCTAATTTAGGGCAAGGTTTACAGACTGTCAATAAAATGAAATACAATATAGAACAAATAAATAAATCCTATAAAGTGTAAAATACAGTATGTGGTAAGAGAAACATTTAAAATCAGTGGGGGAAAATTACTTAGGAAGTAAAGCTGAAAAAATTATTTGGAAAAACATTAAAGTTGATCCCTATCTCATATTATGAACCAAAATACATTTCAGATATATTAAATAATGAAACCATAAAATTACCAGTAGATAAATAAGCACACATTTCATAGATTTCATGATTTCAAGATGTCCTTACTATACGGTGATAATTTCATAACCTTTTCTTTTCCAATTATTCAATGCCTATATATTATACCTTTGGGAGAAAAGCCTGATTTTTCTAAAACTACAGTCAGTGTAAGTGAACATAATCACTTGGATACCTAATGAATTTGATACAGATAAAGCAAGAGAATATGTTGTAGAACGACAACCCACTCTTTCTCTGAGCCCACTGAGAGCAGGGGCCCCTAAGGGGGGCCTGTGGTCACAGACATACAAACCACATCAAGCAACTACTGTTTGTGGGCAAGGGAAGGGATGGCATTGGAGTGAAGAAGGGTTGATGAGGAACTCTTCCTATCTTGGTCACACTTTTATTTTCCAGATAATCATAACTGTTTACAGGGAGGTATTTCAGAATTTAAAAGTGTAGAAATGCAAACCAAAACCGTGATGAATTACCACTTCACACCCATTAGAATGGCTACTTAAAAAATGGAAAAGTAACAAAAGTTGGTGAGGATGCTGAGAAATTGGAACTCTTGTGCATTGCTGGTAGGAATGCAAAATGGTACAGCTGGTATGAAAAACAGTATGACAGTTTCTCAAAAAATTAAACATAGAATTATCATGTGTTTACCATTTTCACTCCTAGGTATATATCCAAAAGAGTTAAAAGCAGGGAGTCCAAGATATTACTTGTACACCAATGTTTAAAGCAGCATTATTCACAATAGTCAGAAGGTGGAAACAACCCAGGTGTCCACCAACAGATGGATGGATAAACAAAGTGTGGTATAAACATACAATGGCATATTTATTCAGCTTTAAAAAAGAATGAAATTCTGACACATGCTATAACATGGATGAGATTTGAAGACTTTACACCAAGTGAAACAAGCCAGACACAAAAAGACAAATATTGTATGATACCACTTATGAGAGTTAACCTAAAATATACAGATTTATATTTACAGCTATAAAGTATAATAGAGGTGGCCAGAAACTGGGGTGAAGGGGTGAGAATGGGAAGTTACTGTTAAATAGGTATAGTTTCTGTTGGGATGATGAAAAAGTTCTGGAAATGGATAGTGGAGATGCTTGCTTTACCTTATGAATGCAATTAATGCCATTGAATATACCTAAAAATAGTAAATTTTTGTTATGGATATTTTACCACAGTTTAAAAAGCATACTATAGACTATAATATATGTATGAGTTTATAGCATAAAGAATGCATTTTTGCCTAAAGTAGAGCAACTTCATTTATTTAGTCAACAAACATTAAATATATACTTATGAGATATGTATAGAAAAATAGTTAGATAATGTAATACCTAGAATTTCATAAAGTAATTGAGAAAAATAGAAAGAAAGCACATCAGATATAAATAACAGAAGTCCAGTAAGTACTATTAAAGAAATACATATGTGATTACTCTGGCCCTGAACTTTTTAGATTACCCACCCAAAGGGATTATGAGTCTTCACAGGGATCCTTTGGGGACAGTGTGACAGGCCCTAAGTGCCCCTTCATCACTGTCTTAAAATGAGTAGGCATCAGAGCTGATGGTTACCACCCACTGATATTCATTTGGTTCTCATGAAGAATACAGCCACATGTTGAAAAATGGAAAAGTCCATTCTTTGGACTTTTTTGCTAGTGTTCAGAGAACATACACTTAAACAGGTAGAGAACAGTATCTCACATTTTGAAATATGAGCTTCACTCTGTTAATAATTACTCATGAGCACCCCACAAAATAAGTCAATGATTTTCTCTCCATCTTTAGCAAAAGACAATACTGATAGACATGACAGTTCAATGACTTTGTGCTTATTGTTGGAGAACACAGCAGCCAATTACAGCTAGTGACTTTCTAAGGCACAGGGTAAGCCTCTACAGCATAGTGCCACTTCCCAATGCATAGGGCTGTGTTCAAAAAGAGGACACGTGTTCTTCCCTTGAAGAAAAACAAAAAATAGTTTTAAGATAGTGTTCCACCCTTAGATTTCTACCATAGCAACTGTAAAGGAATGCCATACATCTTTATGGACACAAAGTCCTTGCTCTGGTCTTCCAATCCCTCCCCTCCCATTAAATAGAGAACAAGAACTATACCTCCATGCCTCAGCACCCAGGACGGGTCTGGCACAGAACAGTTCTTCATTAAGTGTCTGTGGAATTGATGGATGAATACACTTGGAATATATTAACTTTGAGACCAGAGATGTATGTAGAAGGTGAATTTTTGTTATAGAAAGCCCTTCTCCTCCCAATCTAGCAGCTATTTCCAAGCCAAATGAATGAAAAAGAAATCTCAAACAGTAACTTCAGATTCAGACAATTTAACAAACGTAAAATATACAGGCCAGAACCAGATGTGTTAAAGGTAACAAATCCTAGTTTTTCTCTTAACTCCTGTCAGCTAATATTTAAAGTTTTTAGTAAATTGTTACCATTAGATTCAGGGACTTCCAATCACAAACATAAAAGGCGCGATACCATACACCTTTCACCTTTCAATGCTAAATGCAAGCACCACTATGACTGATGTACTGCACAGCCCACAGTTGGTGACCATCCCACAGGGCTACCAGTGGGACAAGGAGAAGAAGAGAACAGTAGGTGACTATAACAAAAACAGCTTGCTTCTCAAATTCTAATAGACTGTAGAGAAATACACATGTAGACACACAGCCAACTCTGGAACTTTTACCAATTTTAAAGCTATTAGCAAGGATCTTATGCCAAGCAGTATAACAGTCTCTCCTCCAACCCCACTGCTACATCTAAAAATAAAATAGTACATTAAAGTGGTATATTTTGGTTGCTGTAGCCTACCTAGAGCTCAGAAAATTCCTTTAATCCCTACTACAGCTGGATCAGTCCATTGTATACTGTGAGTCAGCACTTCTCCACATTGCTGGAAATTCCTTACCAGCAACATGACCTACAACATGAAGCCAACTTTCCATTTCAATCTATAACAAAGTATTCAAACATATTTCACTTAAACTATAGAACTGTTGTTAATGTAACTGCTGTCACATAAAAAAAAGTAAAGATCTACTGGAAGGCATTGTTAAAAAAAGGAATAAAATGTTTTATTTTAAAACACACAAACATACAAATTGTGACTTGCTAAACTAGTATAATAAATTTAAGTAAAGGTACTTCAGTGGCTAGAAAAAAAGGAAAATACAAATTAAGTCCAAAATTTAACTCAATTACTGTCCAACTTTCTGCCGCACACATTATTACAGAGTTGCATGACTCTGGCAAAACCTACGTTTATTATATCAAGAGTCTACTAAATTTTGTTTTGAATATTTGACTTGGCCAGTAATATAATATACAGAAATAACAATGGAAATGTAAATACTTTGAGAAAAAGAACTTCTGTAGTAGATATTTTAATTTGTTTTTCCATAGTTCTTAAAGAGAGTTCCAAAATTTAACTTCGGTAAAAAGCCAAACAGCCTGGCTATTACAGTCATTAATAAATATATTTAACATTCGTGCCGCATAAGAATGTAATACATCTGATTCTAATTTCAATTTTGGCTCAGAATAAAAGTGCCTCCTCCACAATAGTTTGATTATAAACTGTTCTTTTCCTCCTCCTTTTTTCCTCTTTGGAAGCTGTTGTCCTTCATTCTTGCTGGAAGCCACCTGACCACTGCCAGGAAGAGGAATGCAAAACATTCCCAGGAGCGGCTGTGACGTAAGCACCACATTCCGCCTCTCCGCGGTCAGAGCTGTGGGGAAACTCCGGCCTTCAGCAAAAACCTCTCACAAGAGATAACAGCTGAGGCCTGCACTAAATCATACCAAGAACTCCCTAATATTATGATTTCAAGATGGACAGAAAAAAAACTGGCTGGCTTTTAAAGGCATACTTACTGTTAAACTTGCCAACAGCTTTTTTGTTACTTGAGGGTGAAAACAAGGAAAAATAATTTACCAACAATCGTCAGCAAACCTTAGGCCAGAGATTTTCAATTGGTGTGCTGCCCCAAGAATTTTTAAAACATGCAATACCTGAGTATTTAGTCAGGGGTACTGACCTCTTTTCCCTTAGATTGTCAAACAAAAAAATGACAACAGCCAACACAACAATAGCGGTCTGGTGCGAATGAATCAAAATTATACCTTTTTATTTCAGTTTACGTGTGCCACGAGGTGAAAAAGGTTGAAAATCGCAGCCTGAGGCATTCATGTGTAAGTGGGGTGAGATGAACAACAGAATAGTTTGGGGCTCAACCAGCAGAACTTCCTCACTTAAGCAGCCCCAAAGATCCAGGCTCCAAACCCTCTTATAGAAGAAAAAGACAAAAGTCCCATTCAGTAAGGCATGGAAATGTAAGACAGTAGTAAATGAATTTTCTCTAAGAAATAATACTGTGTAGAGATAGAAAGTAAATGGTGCAATATTACAAAGAAAAAAAATACACATAATCCTGTTAGAATTTTCATTTGTAATTTCCTAGAGTCTGTCAACAGCATATTTGTTAATGTATTATTTTGTACAGTTTTTTTCATATATCAAATATTTCTCCATGCTATATTATGAACTTCTACACTTTATGAAACAAATTGTAAAATGTTTCTTGGGGAGGAGAGGTGGGGTCTCTTAAAAAAATGTCTTATACTCATAATTTTTTTGCTTCTGCTAAATAATATCCTTGGAGTAAATTTGCAGGCAGAGATAACTACATAGAGTGTAAAATTTCTTACAACTGTCAAATTTGCTACATACTGCCATACTGATTTCCAACAAACTTTACTCAATACAAGACAACTACAAGTTTCCATGTCTCGATTATACTGTAACTTTTCAGCATTTGTATGTTTACATACAAATAACAGCACACATAGGTTGGCATATAGTACTTTGTCAAAGATACTTTATATTTTTCTGACTAAAAATTCCCTCATAAGTTGTATTTTGGGCAATTTTTTTTCTGGTGAGAATTTGTTAGAAAAAAATATCATAAATAACAATTATAGTAACTATCAAAAACAGATTTACATTCATATAAACAACAAAATGTTGTATGATTTTATCAATAAACATATGCTGTTATTAGGAACAATAACATGATTATAGGTTGTAGCCCCTGGACAAGGGCATGGTGTGTGGGGGGGAACAGTGTGCATATGTACCTGTGCACAACTCTACGTGCCACTAAGGTGCTGTGCGGTACAGAAGGAGTGTAAGACAAATATGTTCTTGTCCTGGTTCTGCCTCTGGAAAAGTTAATTACTTTTTCTGAATCTGTTTCCTCATCTGTAAGAATCTAGTCCTACTTCTCCCACAAGTTTATCTAAGAGGAAATAAGAAAATAGACATGAAAGTCTTTGAGAAATTACTTTCCTAGCTTTATATTACTAATAAATGTATCCAAAGTATAAAACTGGGAATTCATTAGTTCATTCTATAGTTGCCAGGTTTGTAAATGGCACTCTCCTAGGCCCTGAAACAAAATCGCTAAAACTTTCTGCCTGCTGTATGGTATAATAGTGCCCTGGAATATAAATCAGAATAGCTAGGTGGCAGAAATGCCTCAGTAAAATACAGAGGTAGTAGAAATATAAAGACTTAGG
This sequence comes from Tonatia bakeri, assembly GCA_004024845.1. NCBI lineage: Eukaryota > Metazoa > Chordata > Mammalia > Chiroptera > Phyllostomidae > Tonatia > Tonatia bakeri. The sequence goes on along the minus strand of PVIA01011966.1, from coordinate 13,671 downwards.
GATATTTACCATGCATCCTGCTTATTCAACTCTTAACTGTACCTCCCGGGAAGCCGTGGAGAGGAAAGTAAGAACTGCAGAGACTGCCCTCGAGATGGGCTGATTTCAGTGAGAGTGAGAAAAAGCTGTGGCAGTAGAGCAAAGGGTCCAGAGGCACGATGAACACAGTAAACACAGCAAGCAGGAGGACCAAAGTAATGGTTTGAACCATAGGAATATTTGGTGGTGGACAATTAATGAGGTGGTTTCTAGGACAAAGCAGCTGAGAAGCCCAAGAAACTCCCATCTGACTTGTGGGTCAAGTGACAGGCCTTGTCTAAGTATAATGGTGTCCATGGCCTGTCTTCTAGGCCCCAGCCCAACACAGCAAGCAGTCTTAACTGCCCTAACTGAAGAAGAGAGTCCCTCGATAATATCACAATCATGCAATTTAACTCTTCCTTCTACCCTTTCCCAAAATGATCTTGAGCTACTGTTGAGGACAACTGTACACTGGAGACAGGGAAATAACTAAACCTTTCAGGACTGAAATTCTCCTTGGGCAAATATTGATCCCTAAGGAGTCAATACCTCTATTCTATTGGTCAAGTTGAAGGCTTTATGGGTGACAAACACAAATGGAGTTTGTCTTATGATTATCTGCCCAGATTCTGAGTTTATGGAATATATACTCAGAATTCCCATATTTGCACTTTGATCCATGTAATGAGAAACGCTGTCATTAGAATAGCTAAAAAGAAACTCCTAAGCTTTTATTCCCTGCCAAAATAGCAAACTAAAAAGAAAAAAGTACTGCATCTTTTTGGGGAATCACAAGATTAATGCTACTACTGAAAACTTGGAAGATGCTGGGTGGAGATTCCTATCATAATTTCTTTTGTGTGTGGCAAGCTTATGCAGAAGATCAACACCGGAGAATGACAGTGAATCATCAGGTCTTGATCAAGGAGTAAATCCAGTTGTAGTTTCTGATACACTTATGGCTTCTACCAGAGCAAATCAATGCATTCCCTGATGTGGCATGCAGTTACTGGTTTGACAAATAAGTGTGTGCGTGTGTGTGTTTCTCACCCAATAGAAGAGGAAACAGAAAGCTAGTTGGCAGGGCAGCAGGATACTGTTACCACATTGCATTAGTGTTATGCCAACTAGGAACCTTTATCATCTTACAGTCCCAAAGAACAAGATAACATGATGTAACAGGTACCCTCGGATACCCTGGTAAGAAAAATATGTGTCAGAGAGTAGATGATAAATACTAGAGAAAATCAGGATCTTGTTCCCTGAGTACAATTTTTGTTGGTGCAATGATATGGGGCATGTTAAGATATTTCCTCCAAAGAGAAAGCATGTTGTTGTACTTTTCACCCACCACCACCACCATAAAAGAGGCACAAATGCTTAGTAGATCTCATTAGATTCTGGAAGCAACACACGCCAACTTTTTGTGTACTACTCCAATCTAATTACTGAGTGACCTATAAAGCGGCCAGCATTAAGTGGGGTTGAGGGAAAGCACTCCATACGGTCCAGGGTAAAATGCAAGCAGCCATGCCCTTTGCCCTTGTGAGCAAAGGAAATGCCTATGGCTGACTGGGATACTTGGAACCCAGATGGAATAGTGGAAGGACCTAAGGTTTGGGGGCTAAGCCATGCTCTTATTAAAGTAACTATCGATATTTTCCTTTTGATAAGCAAATCTTGGCCAGATACTGGCTCTTAGTGGAAGATGAACACCTGATCATTTTAGATCACTATGAAACCTCAACCACAGGATAATAGATGGCCATGGGACCCATCATGAACTGGGCACTGACTCATTCAACTGGCCACAAAGATGGACATATATGTCCAGGAATACTGTGTCCTCAAGTGAAAATTGGATATGTAGCATATTCAAGTGTGACTAGCACCTGAAACTAAGTGAAATGCACAGACAGGAAGCTCATGTTCTTGCTTTACCTATTCCTGCTACACCTGCCATCTTTTCCTCAACTCTCACTTATGGCCTCATGGGAAAATCTGTATAACAAGCAATCAAGAAAAAAAGGTTAAGCCTGGTTTTCAGAGGGACTGATATGACACAGGTAGTGGCTGGAAATAGACTATTAGAGCTTTACAGCTCCCTTCAGAGAAGACCCTGATAGATAAGCAGAGCTTCATGTGCTACACCTTAGGTCCAATTAGCCAAGAAGAGACTGCATGAGACATGGATCATATTGGCTAATGGACCGCCGTAATTGCTTAGCTAGATAGTTAGGACTACTCTTTGGGAACACATCTCACAGTCAGCTTGACTGAGCAGTAAAGACAACTTGCACTATAAACCAAACTGATTCATGCAGAACTAAATTTTAGATGGATGATCGCAAATGTAGAAGGAAGAAAACAAGAACTAGCAACAAAATGCTTGGGCAAAATGAATGTGGATGAAATCTCTTGAATAAAGAATAAAAGAAAACATTTGTGTCCCATCTGAGTTTGTAACGGAGAAGAGGACAAAAACCATGAGGACATTATAAATCACCCTATAATTGCCTGTTTGACTCCAGAATACTATAGAGCTTGTTCAATGGGATCACAAACAAAGTGATCATAAAGGCAAAGGCAACCTTGACCAGTTGAGACTGACTCTTAGCCAGTTTCACCATTTAACAGCCTACTGCTGCTAACTGTCTACTAACATTACTACATATCCAACTTGCCAAGTACAACAATAAATCCTGAGGAATAAGCCTGCTACACAGTAGTAGGTTAACTACATTGAGCCCCTCCTATCAGAACATGGTGACAATTTATCCTCACTAGAATATACACTTAGATTTGGTTTCGCCTTCCCTCTCTGCCATGCTTTGCCAGCAATACTGTATGTGTAGGTCAACATATCAGGAAACTTTGGCTATATTAGGGCAAATGGACCATAGAATGGGTAGTAACCACTTGTAGAAATGAGAAGTCTAAGAGCTATGCATATTTCTTCTTTTCCAGCTATGTCATGTATATATTTTTGCATGTTAAATCATTTTCTGTCTCCTTTTCCCCTTTTATGTAGGGTATGTTGGTGATATTAGCCATGCAATTCATTCCAGAGGTTACAGAATTTCAGAATTCTAAGACAGAACAGCACCTAAGTGGGAAAGCCTGTAGTGTAAAGCTAAATGCATGAGGAGATTTTAGATATAGCATTTAGGGAAAAAAGAAAGACCTTTGTTATTTCTCTAAGGGAAGGCTGTAATGTGACACGTGTAAACATGTTGCTGTTTCTCTTGTTTGGAAACATTAGAGGGGCACGTTGATATGGAATAGCCAAACATGTTGGTTACACGCAATGTAACAGCAGGATTTATGTTGAAACTGTCTAGTGGCTTGTTTCCTGCCTTTGTCACTTTCAGGTGAGTAGCACCCAAACATGCTCTTCCTGTTTATATCACCTAGACTGGATTCTGTAGTCTACAAGTGAACCCTGATGGTAGCCAGCATTACTAAGAGAATCAAATGAGATTATACATGCAGAATAAGTTTAAGAAATAAAGTATAAAAACCATATGTAAAGTATAATTTTCCATTTCATAGTTTAAAATTCAGATAATAATGAGTCAGAGGATACATTAGAAGAGCCAGGAGGGTAGCACTCAATAATATGAATTAAATACATTGATATTTATGTATAAGATATATGCTAAGTACAGACAGATATGGTCAAATAGTGAGTGAAAAAAATTCACAAGAGTTGAAGATTCAGAAAGAATACACACTAATATTCTTTGCTTGGAAAATTGGGTTGTAATTGTTGTTCTGTCAATAGACCTTTTTCACTTCAGTCATGGCAAGTCCATGGATCTAAAATACCATTTTGTCATTCAATGTTCTCTGTTTCTGAAAAACCATGATACTCAATTCTCCACTAGTTGTGCAAATATTTTAATTCCTTTTTACAATAAATGTTTTAATTTTTTATTGACCCATCTACACTTCCTCATTCTCCATACATAGTATTTAAAGTTAGGGTATGACTGCATTTGTAGAACACTGTGTGCTTTCTTGGCTAATCAGTGCTATTTTCTTACCAAAGTCTGTCAGATCAGCCATTGACAGGCTAGACAGAACAGGCAATAAGAGCCACATAAACAAATACACCTCTGTGGTAACATGCATATTTCTTTTTGTTAGAAGAAAAAACCAATTGCAGCTCATTTACTTTCCAAGGGTGTTCAAACACACAGCTAAGAAGTGAAGCACTGGACCGATTCTAGGCTACGACAGATGTGTGAGTCTGTTCAACAGAAGAAAGGGTAAACCCACATGGCACAGTCTTTCAGAGGCAATTCAAAAGATAAGTCACCTTCTCAGCCATCTCTAATGCAAACATATACCTTGTCAATTGGATAATATCATTCTATTTTCTAGAAATATGATGGTCATAGATTTTGAAAGAGCTTCCATCCTTTGTTATATATCAATATAGTGGCTCGACAAATACATGCATCAGGCAAATAATATGTTATATATTCTTCATATTTTCTGTGCTTAGTTTTACGAAAACAACATTTTATCAGTTAACAGGAATTTATTAAGTATCTCCTTGGTAGATAGTCTAAGGTGCTTACTGCTCCACTTTAAATGCTTTTTTTTGGGGGGGGGGGTTGTCTTGTAAAATAGCCAGAATTTCTGACACTGGTAGTTACTAAAGGAAAACAGGGATCTTCTCTTCTAAAAATCTAGTAGTGGTCAACACAAATATATTCCTTAATAAGCTAGATAAGGTTTATATTTAGAAATCATTCTGTAACAATCAAAATGCTAAATAAACACTTTGGGAGTGAATAAACCAGCTGGTAAGAACATGGCAATTATCCAAATATAGACATAAAATATATTCTTATGATTGTATCTCTCTCTTATGGAGAAGGTAATAGAGTAAGCCACATACTAGGAACTGGTTATAAGCTTTGACCTGGTCGACGTGATGCTTTCTCTGAGGCAGTACTAAAAAGTCCAGAACCAGCACAGACTTTCTAGGAAGTGCCTGCTATGATAGTCAAAGAATTTAGTCTGATTTTTATAGCAAGACTATGGAAATCTTCCTAAAGACTGCATGGAAAGAATTATAAATACTAGAAGTATTTATCACAACCCATGATTTAGACAATGTTTTGTGTCAATTATATTTTTAAAAAGCTAGTTTTCAATAATCTGGTTTGCCTTTTTTTGCAATCTGAATTATAATGTGTTTGTCACAGGACAGTAGATTTAATCCAGATTTCGTTGATAAAGAAAATGCTGACCCAATGATTCAAGGCAGAATGCATGCCAATAACTATGTTTGCTGCTCATTAGTGGACTAAGGCAAAAGAAGTGAGAACTCAGATGGCCAACAATGTGCTTCCCCTTTGGCCTGAAAACATGTAACAACGTAAAAGCTGCCCTCATTGTTTCAACACTGAAGTCACAGTTAATTCCTGACATTATGATAGCATCTGTATCTACACATTGATATCACAGTCACTTGGAAAAAGAAAATAGTACCCATCTTACTATTCACTCTCCTTTGGGTACCGCTGAATCATTCTACTGTACAAATGTATGCCTTCTTTCAGTGAGGAAGCACTGTATGTTATTACCACAATTCATTTTGTTAAGTTAACATAATAAACAGACTTGACAAATGAAAATTGTGTCTTATGCAGTTTCTTTACTAGCCTGTCTTTCAGAATGATGCCTGAACTGTTAACAGGTGTTCAATCACCAGACTGACTGTAAGAAAGATACTTTAAGGCCCCATAAAACATATTTATATACAATTCTACACCAATCCCTTTATACTTACAGAACTAATAATTCTATCGAGCCTTATCAAAAGATTAAGCAGTTAAAAGCTGTCATTATACTAAATGAACAATTATAAAAGACTTTCATATCAGAATACATATTCTTTCCAAGTGCACATATACATTTTCCAGAACAGACCATATGGTTAGTAAATTTAAAAAGATCAAAATCATACTTATTATCTTCTCTGACCACATGAGTGAAATTAGAAATCAATAGAATTAAAATTGTGAAATTCATAAATATGTGAACATTATACAACACAACAGCTCAATGAACAAATCACAAGAGAAATTAGACAATATTTTTAAAGAAATGAAACAGAAAACACAACATAGGAAGATATAGGCAGATAAAGAAGTATTCCAAGGAATATTTATAGTTATAGATGCCAATATTAAAAAAGATCACAAATCAACCTCAATTTCCACATTAAAAAACAAAAAAAGTATTGGCAGGCTAAACCCAATACAAGGAAAAGAAGAAAATGACAATGATTAGTCAGAAATAACTGAAATAGAGAACAGAAAGCAGAAAACAAAATCAACAAAACTAAAAGATGGTTTCTTGAAAAGAATCATCAAAATTTACACACCTAAGCTAGACTAATGAAAAAAATGAGAAGACTCGAATGGCTAAAATCAGGAAGAAGGGAAGTACTACCAACCTTAAACAAATCAATAGGGCTATTAGAAATACTTTAAGAAAATAAACAATTACATGCCAATTATTAAATAAATGAAATAAGGGGGGTGGGGGGGCTTGATTGGGAGTAAAGGGGAGAAAACTGTACTTGAACAATCATTAAAATAAAATTGAAAAAAAAATAAATAAATAAATGAAATAAGATGGACAAATTCCTACAAAGATAAAATTACTAAAACCGACAAGTAGAGATAGAAAATTTCAATAGACCTATAACAAATAAACAGATTGAATCAGTAATTTAAAAACCTCCCACAAACAAACGCTCCAGTCCTAATGGCTTCACTGGTAGGTTCCCCTAAATATTTAAAGAAGAAATAACCTTTTTTTTTTTTGGCAGGTACAATGCCCTCTCATGTGTAAAGTGCACCTACATTTTTGGTCCAAAAGTTCAGGAAAAAAATCTTTCATTTTAATTCATTTATTTATTTATTTATTTATTTATTTATTTATTTATTTATATTTAGATACTTGTTTTTTGCATTATAAAGGAATTTTAGCATTTATTTTTGAACATATTATGGTAGAAGGAATTTTATGTAACAAATAATTACAAAACACAGAAACAGATAAAAGGTATTTCAGGTACTACCCATGTATAATGCATATCCTTCTTTTTCCCTAAAAAATTTGGGCTAAAGTGCACATTATACACTGCAAAATACAACAATACCAACTCGTCAGCAACTCTGCCAAAATAGTACTAGAGTAGAGAACACTTCCTAACTCATTAATACAAGGTGAGTAGGCATATACCACCTAAATGTGACCCTACAGAAATTCAGATTCAGTCATTTCATCAGAGCACAAAGCACCTCCCTAAAACATAAGAAAATTGAATCCTCTTTTTCACTTCAAAATTTTACTTTTCTTTGTATGAACTAAAATTAGAATTCTTAAATGGATGAAATGCCTTAAATGAACTTAAACACTGCCCAACATACAGTAAATTTTAAAATATTACCTAATTTCTTTTTTTAAAATCCTCACCTGAGGATACGTTTATTCAATTCAGGGAGAGAGGAAGGGAGAAAGAGGGAGCAAGAGAGAAACATTGATATGAGAAACATTCATCAGCTCCCTTCCTCGTTTGCTGTGACTGGGCATGGGTCCACAACCTTTGAGTGTACAGAATGACAGCCCAACCAACTGAGCCACCTGGCCAGGGCTGTTTTATTTCTTAATATTTAACGATTGTATTAAGCTTGTCAGACTATGACCTATATATATTCACTTTCGGATTTGTTCTTTCAAATTTGCCTACCACTTTAGATTCAAAAATTCTGAAATTACATGCTCATATTTACAGAAGTCCAAAGTGAATTCAACAATTAGTAGGCACTGTATATTTATTAAAATGGTTTTTTCTTGAATTTACATTTATCACAAACAAAAAGAAATCATTAGGATTTCCATCCACTTTCCGCAACCTGTATCTGAATGATGACATAATTTAATACCAAGTGTTTATTTATATATTTTATTTTATATAGCATATTTTTCTTATAAATTTATATAAATCACTTTGGACCCAGCATGTCTTTAGGCTTCATCCACTCATCAAACTGCTCTGCTGTGAGATAGCCAAGTTCAGCAGCAGAGTTGCCTTTAAGGTCCAACCATTTTTGTGTGCTGTCTTAGCAATCTTTGCTGCCTTCTCATATCCTACAAGAGGATGAAGAGCTGCCTCCAACAATAGAGACTCATTCATTAGCTTGTTGATCCTTTGGCCTGGATTCCCACTGGTGGTTTTCTGTGAAAGAAACTGATGCATCTCCCAGCAGCGGGCTAAGTGTAACACATCCTAAATCACCAGTGGCTTGAAAACTCAACTCAAAATGTCCATTACTGCCCCCAGTGACATTATAAGGATGCTCTAAAATGCACAGTACTTGGTGGTAGTGTTGCTACCATGTTATTTTGATCAGACTCTATGTAATAAATATATAGCTAGGTAAGATTCCCAACAACAACTTAGAAAATTATTGTTACTGAAATACAGGTAGTTCCAACAATCTAAAAGATTTAGTAAGCTGGTTCAATCTCATCACGGAGAAATTTACAAAAACCACCCACAACCCTAAGCCATTTCCACTTCACTGGAGTGAAATGTAAATCATGGTGAGATCATAAAAATGAACAACCTATTAAAAATGCAAATTTTTCCAAAGTTGTACTGAAAAACAAGAAACATCTCACTTCAATCCTAAAAACTAACAGGGCAAGCAAATTCTATCAAGTGATAGTGAAAGAAATCCATGGATTTGGGAAGTACTACATGCCTGTGTGAAGGGAAGGAGGTCTAAATTAATTTCATTAATTTCTAACCCACAGTAAGATCCATGAACACCCCTTAACAGAAATAGGTGTGCCTTACAGTTTGTAGAAGATTTTCAGGCCCATGATGTCATTCAATCTGCACAAAAGCCCAGTGGAATCTAGTATCCTAAACTCTTTAGTCTCTAATGATCAAATTAGATAGTCAATTGTGATTTATAAATTCAGCATGAAGTTTTACAATATAAACAAATTTTTCAGTTTCAATGTAATTCAAAAAACATTTTTATGTTAATATTTTCATATATTCACTGAAATACACTATATTTAAAAATGCTACTTCTCATAAAATAAAGATTTCTAACACAAGTTAACCAACTTGAAAATTCAAAATGTTTCTTACTATTCAGGACAGAAACCATTTATAACTTAATGTATTTGGGACAAGATTTTTCGTTACTTCATAAGTCTTTAAAAGGCAACTTAAAGATATTAGTATGAATCTTAGCATATATTAAACAAATATTTCCATGGAATATAAACCTAACAGGAAATGTTGACTAGGCCATCAACCCTTTACCAATAGCTGAAACATTAAACATGACATTTTATGATAACTCTAATAATAGGTTAGATTGTATTAAGCCTGCAGTAAACATCACCTTAAAAATATGGATATATACAAATTTACAAATTTGTCCTAACCTATATGGATGTAGAACAACAAGAGTGAGCCCAAATGTAAACTATGCATTTTGGGTGATAATGATGCATTAATGTAGGTTCATCAAATGTATTAAATGCACCACTCTGAGGGGCATTACTGATAATGAGGGGTGCTATGCATGTGTGGGGACAAGAGGTATGTGAGGACAGGAGGTGTATGGGAAATATCTGAATCTTCTACATAATTTTGCTGTGATCTCAAATGGGGAAAACAGAAAACAAAGACTTAATAATTTATTATTCTTTTCCTTTTTTCACAGGAGGCTTTAGAGAGTTTTTCACCAAAAAGAAAAAAAAAAAAAGAAATTTCAGAGATGTAGCAAAACTGTCATGTCCAAAGTCAGAAGACATTCGAATTAACAACAACAAAAAAAGGCAAACGAAAAGCCAATGAAAATAGTAAATACCATCTAAAAACAAACAACACCCAAACAGCTTGTCTTAGAGACACATGTGCCCAGAATTTTATTCTCCTGATCCATCTGGTACAGGTGGCAAAACAGCAAAGGATACCACTGAGGTATCCATGAAGAGCCATCACAGGGCCATGTTTCCAGTTGCAGGTACTACATATGTCCCATGTGGCCCTCCCTCAGTAGGGAATTGCAGATCATGAAAGAAATAGCCAGACAGAGGACATTTACAGCAAGACTAAAAGAACTTGGAAAAAAATTCTCAAAGTTGAAGGTGCTGATAGGTAAGAATTACCTAAAAGCTGATGGCTATGCACAAATGTATATCGCTCACGTGACAATTTTCTATTTTTTACTTATTTGGTTCAAAATAAAGTTTTAAAGAATCCTTCCATAATTTATTCCTCTCACTTGGGAATATTAAATCATTTAAACGAATATTAAATTTAATAATAAAGTTTTGTGTTAACTTGAAAAAAAAGATTTTTGTTTTTAGTTTCAGATAGAAAAATCTAGCTACTAAAAGACCAAAATCATACCACAACAATACTATAAAAAGATCCAAACTTTAAAATATTAACTCCTGGATGAAAAGGTATTCTTAAGGAGTTGTTTCTAGACGAACCAGTTTAAAATTCAATGAGGAAAAAACCAGTAAGATTTCCTCACAAGCAAAGCACAGTTAAGTGGAACTCCTGCCATACTGACTGGAGAGGCTGCTGGTCCTGCTGGCTTCTACCAGGTTCAAGGCCTCTGCTCCAAGGATTAGTATAATAGTTTGCACTGATTATTTCAGAGTTTGAAAGGCAAAACTTCTTAAAACAACTATTAAGAAATGGCCTACACAAAAACATACAATAAATGGTGCTGGGAAACTTGAATAGATATGTGCAAAAAAATGAAACTAGACCATCCTCTTACACCATGTACAAGAGTAAATGCAAATTAAATAAAGACTTAAATGTTAGACTCGAAAATATAGAAAACAGAGGCAGTAAAATCTCAGGCGTTTCTCATAGTATTATTTTTTTTCTGATACATCTCCTCAGGCAAGGGAAACAAAAGAAAAAATAAACAAATGGGAATGCAGCAAACTAAAAAGTGTTTTCACAGCAAAGGAAACCATCAACAAAACGAAAAGACAACCTACTGAATGGGAGAATATATTTGCCAATACATCTGGTGAGGGGTTAATATCTAAAATTTATAAAGAACTTATAAAACTCAGCACCAAAAAAATCAAACAATCCAGTTAAAAATAGGCAAAAAACATAAATAGACACTTCTTCAAAGAGGACATACAAATGGCCAATAGACATATGAAAAGATGCTCAAAATCATTAATAATCAGAGAAATACAAATTAAAAGCACAATGAGGTATCTCACACCTGTCAGAATGGCTCTCTCATCAATAAGTCAAAAAACAGGTTGGTGTACGTGTGGAGAAAAGAGAACCTTCCTGCACCGTTGGTGGGACTGCAGATTGATGCAATCACTGTGTAAAGCAGTATGGAGGTAACTAAAAAAATATTCAATGGAACTGCCTATGACCCAGGGATTCCACTTCTGGGAATTTATCTGAAGAAACCTGAGACACTAGTTTGAAAGAATATATGCAGCCCCATGTTCATTGCAGCATTATTTACAACCGCCAGGATTTGGAAGAGCCCAAGTGTTTACCAGTAGATAAGTGGATAAAAAAAGTTGTACCTTTACACAATGGAACACCACTCAGCCAAAGGGAAGAAAAATCTTACCCTTTGTGACAGCATGGATGGAACTGTAGAGCATTAGGCTAAGTGAAATAACCCATCAGAGAAAGGCAAATACCATATGATTTCAATCACATGTGGAATCTAATGAACAAAATGGACTAACAAGCAAAACAGAGACACTCATAGAGAGCAGGCTGACAGCTGTCAGGGATGGGTTGAGGGGAGCAGGTGGCTGGGTGGAGGGATTAAGAAAGAAAGAGAGGAAACGGAAAGGGGGACAATGGGAGGGGAGTGGAGGGGAGGGAAGGGGATAAAAAACCATGGAACATGGGCAAGTGTGGCGACTGCCAGGGCGGTTAGGGAGAGGTGGAGAAGGGTAAAGGGAGAATAAATGGTGGTAGACAGAGACTTGACATGTGGTGAACGTACAATGCAGTGTATAAATGAAGTGTAGAATAGTGCACGGGACACCACACCTAAAACCTGTACAATTTGTTCACCAGTGTCACCCCAATAAATTCAATAAAAAGAGAAAAATCTAAGTCCTTTTTCTCCCCAAATAGTTTTTATTCTTACATTACATATGTGTTTCCAATTATGGGTTTGAAAAAATTATTAGGAAGTGGTTATAAGAACAAAGAAAGAGGAAAGAGGAAAGAGGAGAGAGAAAGAAAGAAAAAAAGAAAAGAAGGAAGGAAGAAAGAAAATGGCCTACATTTAACATTTTCCCTTTTTGATCCTGAAGTGCTAAAAATAAAGCATAAAACTTAAAAGAACAGCATATTTTTGACTCCCACAGCATTAATATTTTTCTTGAATGTTTTCCAATACATTTTAAAAATCTGTTTAAATAATATCTTAAAATAGCTAATAGTGGTATTTAAGGCATTAACTTTGGTGTTCTTATGTTATAGGTTTAAATGTAAGAAACAACTTTGAACTTATATGGAATAAATGAGTCTCTACAATGTTATTCCAAATTATTGCAAATTTTATAATGAAAGATCTCTTCTATGACACAGCCACAGTTACCACACTTAAAGAACTAGCCAACAGCAAAGTAGGGAATAGGACAAACTATGTAACAGCTCTTGCATTAAGGGGAATATGATAATCACTATATGAGAGATACTAGTTTAAAAACAGAAAACTGCAAGGGTTCAAACACTAGAGAGAGCCCACACAGCTGGAAAGAATCAGGGCAGACTTGATGAGAAAATGGAATATGAGATGTCTTAAATGAAGACATTCCAGGCAGAATGAGAAGGAAATACTGGGGATATTAAGTTGGTTCATTAACTGGCCCACAGAATAAGTAACAGAGCAACAGAAAATGCACTTGGCAAAGTCATATGAGGGAATCATAACTTATACATTGACAAGCAGGCTCCCTTGTTGTACACTGTAAAAAACTACCTAATATTTCTGAGTAGATGAAGCAACATGGCCATAACCATTTTTTCAAAATTTATGTCAGGACTGTGGGAACACCAGCAGTAGGACACAAAAGTGCTTGTGAAAAAAGAAGATCCCAGAAGTGGGTAGGTGATCAGCTAGAAGTCACTGCAATGATTCAGGCAAGGAGTAAAAGGTATAGCAATGAAAATGGAAAAGGAAACTAAACAGCTGGTCAGGGAGGGGCAGTCTATGAAGACTTAGGCACTTGGTATGCCATGCTAAACACTGATTTACCCATCCACCCGGTGCAAGAGGTGAATTCATTAGGGCCAAAATATACCATGGCTGACCTGTTTCTCAGTGATGAGAGAACTGATATATTTTTGAAACCAACCCTGTGGTAGAGGACAGTCTCGGTGACAAGCCTGTCTAATTTGGAAGATGCTGGTTTTATTTGCAAAGAATAAAATCAGGTATGTGGGCAGCACAGGCCACTCTCATCCCATCAGTCCTCTTTATTCACATGTGGCCTGAGGAAGGGGCAACTCTGGTGCACAGAGGTTTCATTATCCAGGCTTCACATTTTAGGGTACGAAGCAAGGCCTCC
>PVIA01011965.1:0-40918 GCA_004024845.1 Tonatia bakeri | reverse complement strand
GTTTCCTTTCCTTTTCACGAATCTCTGGCATTGAGAGATATCTTTCCTTTAAGGCTGCGGACAAGACGGACCTGAGTCACTTTCAGTAAGAGCATCATCGTCCCGGGCCCCCCTTGTTCTGCTCTGTAACATGCAAGGTAGAAGTGAAAGTATGGCCAGTAACAATTTTGAGAATTGTAGAATATAAGAATGATAATCAGGGCCATAGCAAATCTTGAAAACTAAGACAATGAATTTTAGTAAAACAAACAAATAGGCTTTAAGTAGTAAATTGGAGTTCTTCTGTGAGATTAATCTGGCAGAGCTTCTTATGGTCATGAGAATATTGAATAACAAAGACATGAATCAGATATTGGTAGTGAAAAAAAAGAATGGCAGATTAATTGACTAGATTCTAATTAACATGTGGGGTTCAAGGATAACATTTACATTTCTAATTTGGTTAACAAGTAATCCCATAAACAAGTATAAAGCTGGCATAAGGAAAGGGTAGACTAAGGAAAAGTGGTAGTTCGAATAAAAGAATATGGAATTTTCAATAGGTAACTCAGAATGCCATATTCAGATGCACACCAGGAGTTCAGAAACCAGGATGTGAATAAACAATAGATTTTATAATAATTCTTATGACAGGGAATATTTAGAGGAAACAACTGAGTAGTAACAAAATGCCAAATAATTATTATTTTATCTAATACTTACCCACAACAGACTTACAATGTAAGAACAATATTAAAATCAACATTTAATAGATGAAGAAATAAGTAAATAGAAGTCATGGGCCATATACCCAAACAGTTTCATTCCAGAATATTTGTTCTTAACCTCTGTACTCTTTAGAACCAGTAAGATGGAGTGAAGAAAAAAACAAAAGGAGGAATGTTTCGAGAGTTATAAATGAAAAAAAAAATACCATAGTTTATAAAAGGGAGTATAAAATATTTCAAGAGGAAGTAGATAAAATCAGCATTTGCTACAGTCAGAGGATGCTCAGCATTGCTGGCCATCAGAGGGGTGCAAATTAAAACCACAATGAGATAACACTTCACACCAATCAGAATGGCCATTATAACCAAATCAACAAACAAGTGCTGGCAAGGTTATGGAGAAAAGAGAACTTTAGTACCCTGTTGGTGGGAATGCAGTGGGTATGGCCACTGAGAATTGTCTGCAGAATTTTATCACAGAGAAGTAACTGTTGACCAATGACAAAACAAGTTTCATAAACTGATGTAGAAATAAATGTTAGTACGGGAGATTATACAAACTTACTCCTTTAAAACTTCGCTAGTGAGGATAATTTTCTTCAATGAAAAACAGAAAGTTCTTCTTCAAGATGGCAATATAGAAGCATCCTGAACTCACCACCTCCCATGGAGACACTGAATCTACAGATACATAATTTTTTCTGAAAACAAAATAAACAAACAAACAAACAAACAACAAACCCTAAAACCCAGCTGAGTAACTCCTACATATCAGGTAAATGAGAAGAAGTCCACATTGATTCCGCTCCAGGAAGACAAACAACCCAATTAAAAAATGGGTAAAAGACCTTAACAGACACTTTCTGAGGAGGACATAAAGAGGGCCCAGAGATATATGAAAGGATGCTCAACATCACTAGCCATCAGAGAGATGCAAATTAAGACCACAATGAGATACCACTTCACACCAGTCAGAATGGCCATCATAACCATATCAACAAACAAGTGTTGGAGAGGTTGTAGAGAAAAGAGAACCCTAAGTACCTTGTCGGTGGAAATGCAAACTGATGCAGTCACTGTGGAAAACACTATGGAATTTCCTCAAAAAACTAAAAACGGAACTGCCTTTCGACCCAGCAATTCCACTGCTAGGATTATACCCTAAGAACCCTGAAACACCAATTCAAAAGAACCTGTACACCCCAATTTTCACAGCAGCACAATTCACAATAGCCAAGTGTTGGAAGCAACCTAAATTCCCATCAGTAAATGACTGGATCAAAAAACTATGGTACATTTACAGGATGGAATACTACCTAGCACAAAGAAAGAGGGAGCTCCTACCCTTCAAAACAGCCTGGATGGATTTGGAGAGCATTATGCTAAGTGAAATAAGCCAGGTGGTGAAAGACAAATACCATATGATGTCATCTGTAAGTGGAACCTAATTAATAAAACCAATAAGCAAGCAAAATATAACCAGAGATGCTAAAATTAAGAACAAACTTATAGTAATCAAATGGGAGGTGGAAGGGGATAATGGGGTTAAAAGGGGGGAGGGCTGTCAAGGAACATGTATAAAGGACACATGAGCAAAGCCAAAGTGGGGTAGGATCCAGGGTGGGAGGTGGGGATGGCTGGGGTGGGGGGAAGTTGTGGGGGGAAATTGGAGACAACTGTACTTGAAGAACAATTTTTTAAAAGAAAGAAAAAATAAAAATTAAAGGAAAAAATCCATATTGAAGTGGGTATGAGAGGCTGTGACACATTTTTACCATATGTTGCATTCCAGCATGGGGACCTGTAATGGGGGGCAGGGTACTGTAAACCTGGAGCTTCACCTTGAAGAGTAAAGGTACTGATCCCACATGGAGCACCCCAGCTTTTAACACTACACCTGACAAGCAAGCTCCCCAAACATCTAATTTTTAAAAGCAACTGGGCTTAGGTCCAAAAGACCCACAAAGGATGGGAACTTGACAAACATCTCTTAAAAGTCTTGAGCGCATGAGCACATTCACCCCAGGGCCCAATGCGGAAGCTGCTAATTCAGAGGCGCCCAGACTTTCTGCAAAAGAATCTCATTAGGTCATCTTAAAGCACTGGCTGGAGAGGCAGGGATTTAATTTAACACACATCTGGGGACCTGCTGAGATCCTCTCTGGGGATGGAGGCTGGTGAGCACTATCCTCGAACTCTCTCTTAGCTATATACCTGTCACAGGTGACTTCTTTCTGTTCTCCCTGAGCCTCACTTCAGGGAGCTGATATTTCCTAAAAGGAGCTAACACCCTACTCCAGCTGCTGCCCAGGGGACATCTCTAGATGCCAGGCTGTGCTGGCCAATAGGGCTTATGCTTGAGGGTCCCATAGGAGTGTAACCAATGGAAAAATGTTCTTAAATATCTACCACCCCCAGGGCACAGAAAGAGGCAATAGACCCAGGAGCCCAGCCTATATCTGAAAGGCTTAGTAACTTATCTTTAAAGTTATGGCTTGAGAGTTAGACTTCCAATTAAAAGAGCACATACTTTCTTTGCCTTCTCCCTCTGCTATCTCCAGAGTGTCAGTATCTCCAAGAAAAGAGCTTGTCTATGGTAAACTGATTTTATGTATGGCACCCCATGTTTTGTGGCTGCCACCTAAAAGATACCCCTTGACCACCTAGCCCTGGTGGTCAGCATAGGTCTTGTTACTGGGCCCCATAGAACTGTAAAAAATGGAGAAACAGTTCTTGGCCATCCTCAGAGCACTGAGCAGATAACAGGTTAAATGCCCTCACACACACACACACACACACACACACACACACACACACACACACACACACAGTCATTCTGTGAAAGAGGCCTATTTGCTTATCCTGGAGCTTCAGTATGAGGATCAAACTTTTGCTCTGTCACATATCTCAGGACCCAGTACTGTGCATTCTGGGCACAGAGGCTGGTGGACACCATATTTATGTTCTGTTGTTCCCTACTGCTGGTTGCCAATGTCTCCTAGGCAGGAAAAAAAACCCCTCCAAAACTAGTACACTTTTCTGGTGCCTCAATTTTTGTGACTACAACCCAGAGGACACCTCTAGATTACCTGGTGCATGTGGCCAGTGGGACTTATGTTTATAGTCCCACAGAACTCTATACATGTACATACTTTCAAAGCTACTGCCTGAAGGCATCAGCCTGAATTTCTGTGCTAACTTAAATCCTCCCATTTGGGATGGTGATAGGTTTACACATACTCACAACTACTGAGAGCCACTAAAAATAAATTAGGTTGCTAAGACAATCACAAAGGTTTAAAAGACAACAAGAGTTAGAGCTGGTTAAATGATAAGGCTTATTTCCTATATAAGGCCACTCCCTCAAGACTGTTTTATCTAATGCACAGAACCAACACATAAGAGTCAGGGAAAATTAATAAATATAGGGATATCTTCCAAACTAAATAACAAAACAAAACTTCAGGAAAAGTCCTTCATTAAGTGAAGGTGAATTATTTGCCTGATAAAGAGTTTAAAATAATTGTAATAAAAATGCGCACCAAGCTTGGATATAAGATGGATGAACTTGTGAGAGCTTCAACAAAGAGACAGAAAATATAAGTAAGTACCAAATAGAAGTCACAGAGCTAAAGAATATAATAATTGAACTAAAAATACATTTGACAACTTCAACAGCAATCCTGATGAAGAACTAGAAGGGATCAGTGAATTTAAGAGAGGGCAATGGATCTCACACAATCAGAACAGAGAATAAAAGGGGGAGATGATAAATTAAGGGACTTATGGAAAAACATAAGGTGAACTGACACTCTCCTTATAAGAGTCCCTAAAGGATAAAAGAGAGAAAAGAGGCAAATTATGTAATTAGAGAAGTGAGGTTGAAAACTTCGCTAACGTGGAAAAGGAAACAGACATCCAGGTTCAAGAAGACCATGGAATCTCAAAGCAGATGAACCTAAAGAGGCCCACCAAAGAAATATTATAATTAAAATGTCAATATTTAAAGACAGAGATTGAATCTTAAAAGTAGCAAAAAAAAAATAACTTGTATGTACAAGAACAGCCCCATAACTACCAGTAATTTTCAGAAGAACTCTGCAGTGCAGAGGGAGTAGCACAGTATTTAAAGTGCTGAAGGAAAAAAATCCCAACTCAAAATATTTTATGTGATTTGAAGAAGAGAAAGTTTTCCTAATGAGTAAATGCTAAAGAAATTCATCATCAATTGAATGGCCTTACAAGATATACTTAAGCTTTAAAAAGAAGGTGGTAATTACTTCAAAAATATGAAAATATAGATCTCCCTGGTAAAAGCAAATAAATGCATTGTAAAATTCACAATGATTTAATGTTATAAAGGTGGCATATTAATTATCAAAGTTATTGTGAAGGTTGAAGACATAAGTAGGGAAAATAGTCATAACTACATAATTAGTTAAAGGATACACAAGATAAAAATATTGCAAACATATAATGAGGTTGGAGTAAAATTGTGGAGCTTTAGAATGCATTTAAACTTAAATTATTACCAAGTTAAGATAGACTGTAATAAATATAAGTTGTTATAGATAAACCTAATGGTAAACATAAAGAAAAACCTCAAGTAGATCACACAAAATAAAGAGAAAGGAATCC
The DNA here is from genome assembly GCA_004024845.1 of Tonatia bakeri. Classification (NCBI taxonomy): domain Eukaryota; kingdom Metazoa; phylum Chordata; class Mammalia; order Chiroptera; family Phyllostomidae; genus Tonatia; species Tonatia bakeri. The sequence goes on along the minus strand of PVIA01011965.1, from coordinate 35,573 downwards.
AAACATATCACTCAAGAGTCATCAAACCACAAAGGAAGAGAGCAAGAGAGGAAGAAAGGAACAGAGAGCAGCTACAAAACAGCCAGAAAGCAATTAACATACCTATCAGTAATTACTTTAAGTGTAAATGGACTGAATTCTCCATTCAAAAGGCATAGAGTGGCTGAATGGAAAAAAATAAGACCCACCTGTATTCTGCCTAAAGGAGACTCACTACAGATGTAAGAACACAAACAGAAAGTGAAGGGCTTAAAAAAAGATATTCCATGCAAGTGAAAAGCAGAAGGAAATCAGTGTCATTCAGACAAAATGGAATGCAAAAGAAACACTATAATAAAAATGAGAGAAGTGCATTACATGACAATTAAGAAGTTAATCCAACAAGATAAATAACATTTGTGCATATTTATGAATCCATTTAGGAGCACCTTTAATACAAGCAAATGTTAACAGACTCAAAGAAGAAATAGATAGAAATACATAAAAATAGGGAACTTTAATATTTCACTGAAGTGGACAGATCATTCAGATAGAAAATCAACAACAAAATATTTGAACTTAAAGGGCACATTAAATAAGATGCACATAACAGATATATAAAACAGTCCATCCAAAAGCACCAGAATACAAATTCTACTCAAGAGCACATAGAACATTCTCTAGGCTATGTTATATATTAGGCCACAAAAGAAGTCTTCAATTTAAGAATACTGAAATCATATCAAGCATCTATTCTGACCACAGTAATATAAAACTAGAAATCAAATACAAGTAGAAAATTGGGAAATTCACATATTTGTGTAGATTAAATAACATGCAACTGCACCATCACTGGATCAAAGAAGAAATCAAAAGGGATATCAAAAACACCTTGAGACAAATTAAAATGTAAATACAGCGCACCAAAAGTTAATAAATGTGGCAGAAGCAGTTCTAATAGGTAAGTTCATAGCAATTACTGTCTACATCAAAAAGCAAAACAACAAGAAAAAAATCTAAACATCCTAGCTTTACACTTTAAGGAACTAAAAAAAAGAAAATCGAAGAAAATCCAAAGTTAGTAGAAGAAAAGAAATCACAAAGGTTGGAGTAGAAACAGAAACTAAAAAGAAATGTGAGAAATCAATGAAACTAAATCCTGGTTCTTTGAAAACATAAACAAAATTGATAGGCCTTTAGTGAGAATCACCAAGAAAAAAGAGAGGACTCATAAAAGAAAGCAAAACATAGAGAAAAGACAATACAATTGATACCAAAGAAGTATGTGAGATCAAAGGAAACTACAATGAACAAATTACATGCCAACAAATCGGACTACCTAGAATAAATGAATACATTCCTAAAAAACATAAACCTTCCTAGCTTGAATCAAAAAGAAACAGAGAACCTGAACATACTGATCACTAGTAAGGAGATTGAATCAGTAATCACCCATGCCCCCTCCCCCCAGAAAAAGACCAGGAACAGACAGCTTCACTGGTGAATTCTACCAAACGTTTAAAGTAAAATTAATACCAATCCTCAACTTCTTCCAAAATCATTTTACAAGGCTAGCATTAGCCTGAAACCAAAATCAGACAAGAAAGCCCAAGAAAAGACAATACAGGCAAATATCCTTGATGATTAAAAATCCTCAACAACATATTAGCAAATTGGCTCAATAATATATTTGAAGTATTGTTACAGGGTGCAGTCAAGAGCGGGGGGCCCAAGTGGAACTTTGAAATGGGGCCCAGAACTCAAGTTGTCCAGGAGATTCTAAGATGTTTTTTTACCCCCTCCCCCCCACAGGTGTAAGTTGGGGGAAGGGGCACACAGAGCAAGAACATGCAGGGCAGCTTTGCAGCTAATCCATGGCATGGTCATTTAACATACCTATAGCCTTGGGCTGGTTGTTTGAATATGCTAAATAGCTATGGCCATGCTCTGGGCCAGGGGGATGGAAAGGGACACCTCCCCAAGATGTGACTGGGGGCAGGTCCCCTGAGTTGCAGCGCTTGCGTGGGAGCTCGGAGGAGATTGGCTCCAGGACATGAGGTAACACTTGCCCAGACTCATGATGGTGATCAGAAAAGCTGGAAAGGACAGCAGATTGAGGGCAAGTGTGGCTGAGTGTGGGAGAAGTCAGAAATGGGGCTGCAGAGGAAGATTGGCGCGGGAATTTAAACCCAGACATGGCAGCCATAGAGGAGAGAACCACGCGGATTTGGCTGAGTGGGGACTCCCATGGTCCTAGGGGAGAGAGGACCATGTACCTTTGCCAGAGTGGGGACCCCCAAAGCAGTAGTAGGGGGAACCACCACCCAGCTTTAGCAGAGATTCCGGCGACACAGCTGATGGTGCCGAGAACCGAGTGAGGCCTACCAGCCGAGCATGGATTACTGGGAATAACCAGACCTTTCCTGAGACTAGACTTCTGTTTCCTTTCCTGAGATATGGTACCCCAGACTGGGCAAGGGGGAAGGAAGGACTGTGTACGTTTGTGGGTGTTTTAAGGGACTTTAAGATTTTGATAAAGACATTAGGTCACTACCTTAAGTTTGTATAGCACTAAATAAACATTTCCTTTCCTTTTCATGAATCTCTGGCATTGAGAGATATCTTTCCTTTAAGGTGGTGGACAAGACGGACCTGAGTCTCTTTCCATAAGAGTATTATCGTTCCAGACCCACTTGTTTTGTTCTGTAACAGTATCATAAACTATAATTAAATGAGATTTTTTTCCAGGGATGCAAGAATATTTCAACATCCACTAATTAGTAGATGTGATACACCATATTAACAAAATAAAGGATAAAAATCACATAATAATTTCAATATATTTAAGAAAGCATTCAGCAACGTTCAATGTGTTTATGATAATAACTCTCAACAAAATGGGTATAGAGAGAAAGCACCTCAATATAATAAAGGTTATATATATATCACAAGCCCAAAGCTAATATACTCAATGGTAAAAAGTTGAAAGCTTTTCTTGTAACATCAGAAACAAGGCAAGGATGCCCATACATAGCACTTTTATTCAATATAGTATTAGAAATTCTAGTCACAGCAAGTAAGCATGAATAAGAAATAAAAGGCACATTCTTCAGAAAAGAAGTAAAACTTACTATTTGTAGATGGAATAACATCTACAGAAATATCTAAAGAGTCTACATAAAATCTGTTAGAAATAGTAAGTAAATTCATCAAAGTTGCCATATGTTTAACTTGACAAATATTTTCTGAGGAAACAATAACTTATGAAAAATTATATGCTATCCCCTTACATAGTATATTGATATTAAAATGCCCCATATTTTTAGCATCTTATAATTTTTGTAGCTTTAAATTATTTTTTGCAAGTTGACAGTACCTTAGACTTTTTAGATAGATAATTGCTCAATTTTTTTAAACTCCATTATATTATTCAGTGTTACTGTATTTTATGGAATATATGTGGAATGTCCCTTTGAGGGAATTGCACTATCTGTAGAGAGTGCAAACTTAGATCAAAACTATTAGCTATTATTTGAATTTCAAAATGTATAAAACCATATCTACACAGAAATGAATAAGCTTCCTTTCTAGGAATTTTAATATTCTAAAAGCAAATGCCCAAAATCTAAGATGGTTTGTCTCTATAGTATGTTTCCTTTCAGAAGCCATTAAAAGAGAATGGATAGCTATATCACCAACAAACAATTTTTTTTTAAAGATTTTATTTATTTATTTTTAGAGAGGGAAGGGAGGGGGAGAGGGGGAGAGAGAGAGAGAGAGAGAGAGAGAGAGAGACCTCAATGATCAATGTGCGGCTGCTGGGGGCCATGGCCTGCAACCCAGGCATGTGCCCTGACTGGGAATCGAAACTGCGATGCTTTGGTTCACAGCCTGCGCTCAATCCACTGAGCTACGCCAGCCAGGGCACCAACAAACAATTTTTAAACTACTTATTTAAAGTCTACCATGCATCTATCAACATTCTGAATTTCCATGTTGGGTGCCTATCTATAATCTTTACTATGAACCCAAGATACAATTACTTAAAATATTGTACTAACAGCATAAAAAATGCACAATTGGAATACAATACTATAATCAAGGAACTGGTCATCTCTTAGGACAATTAAAATAGTAAAAGAATACAAATAAAATATAACAAAATCTTCATAAGGCAGGTAAAATATCCTTACAGGATTCACCAGTTGTGATCTGTACTTCTGAAAGTTTGGTCACAACTGAAATAATCCCAAGGTAGTCTTCTCTGCCATTTTTAGTTCAGGTACATTCTGTTGTGTTATATGACCCCAAATACCAGTCATTGCCACTGTCCATGTGCACTTGGATTGGGGGAACTTGTCATTAGAAATAATGTGTTATTGTATAATCTTAAATGGGGCTAATGGAGTTACTGTTTTAATGAACAAGACATTATTTAATAAAAATTTAGAATTTAAAGTCAGAGAAAATAAAGAATATTCACTTATTGAATAAAATTTCAATACTTTTCATCACTATAATATTTTCTCACATGACAGTGAATAGTGCACTGGAAAACTAAGATATCTACAGCATTGCCCATAGTACTTATTTTATCATAACAAAGAATATTCTATAGAATTATATAATTATAACTGAATATTTTAAAGTCTTAGAAAACAGCAATAGTGTAGGAGACAAATGTAGAAAAAAAGAAATAACTCTGAACTATTTTGTGACAATGAAATGATTGAAGAAAAATAAAGAATGCAATTTTTACTTCATCGATAAATGGAAAGAAACAGTCATTTTGATGGAATGAAAAGGAACATTAAGTGCCATGATGTTCAGTGCACAGTGTGCAGGGGGAAAGCAGACCACTCCTTAGAACCAATGAGGCCTGGCCTTAGAGAGTGTTCACATCAGAATGAGAACACTGCAGTCTGCTTCTAAAAAGACGAGTAAGTTGTAGAATTTAGTTGTTGATGATGGAGTTCCCCTTAGAAACTGTAGAACAAAACATTTGTTCAGAATGCATGCAAAACTACTACCTAGACTGTCTATGTATATTTAAAATTCTACCAATTACATTTTTTTTTTTGGCTCTTATATTTTTACCTTATTTTTTTTGTACTTGTAAAGAGTATAAAAGGTAATTTATCTTAAGTCTTGACAGTACTTGACAAGATGGTACATCCAATGTCTGAAAAAAGATTTCCTTATTTGCGTTATTGCTTTTATCTAGTTAAGTATAAAAGACAATATGTAATCCTTCAGCTCTGGTGATTGACGGATTTGTTAAGGTGTGTGCTTCAGTGTGTGGAAGAGGGATTATCGTTTGATTCAACAAAGGTAAGCGTGTCATTTAACTAGGTCAGTAAACAGGCAGCTTCTGTGTGAGTTCCCTGAAACATCTAACTTTAGTGGGTAAAAATTCCAGCTCAGACAGGACAGAGCTTGTGGATCCATCACAGTCTTTGTGATAGAATGACAAAGCTGAAAGGAATGAATTGGCCATGTCACAGTTCAGTTTGGCAGCTGCATGGACAAATACACATAGAATATTTGTTTCAGAAAAGAAAAGTTTCATTTAATTCCTATAAAAAATGACAACATGTGTTGTATATTTTCACTTTCCTACTTTCTTTGAAATACTAAGTCAATCAATTCCAACAACTGAAAGAACACTTTTATCAAAAGAATTAATGAGCATGAACAATTAAACCTATCAGTGAGATGTTATGAACAGCTTTATATGGCAATAAAAGAAAGTCACATGTGCTTTCAAATTCCTTCATAGTTAAAATTGTTACTCGGATCTTAAATCTGACTTCTTGGGGCAATAATGCGTATCTTTTTTACTTAGTGAAAATAAGAGCGAATTTTATGTGTAACCAATTAAACACTGAAGAAATTACATGGTAGAGGAAACAGAAATACCTTTAAAAAAAGATGAAAACTTAGTAAAGATTTTTAATTTTTTTTTATCTTGTGAAATATTTTTGAAGGTCAAATTATTGGTGTTCATTTTAAACCCTCTAATAAAAGAATATTCTTTATATGAGACATAGTTAGCCAGGGGCACTATAAAACAGCACTCTTTGTTTTTAACATTTTATATGGTTCACATAGTAAAATGAAAAGTGTAATATATTCCATAACAAAAATTGTCTCTGTTGTTCTTATGTGTGAATCCATAAACTAAAGGAAAATTAGGTTTGTTTTGTTTAGATACATTTACTCTTCTTTTTGACACTATTACATTCTGGTCAGCTCTAAGAACTTATTCAGTGGAGGGATTAATTTTTTATCTCTGGGTCAATAGAAAGCTTTCTGGTTCAAATGTTAGTTTCGCAGTTACTTTATTCAAGGCAAGCAATGCACCCTGTGATTCTGGTAGCAATGGGAAATGGAGAGAGTCTTAGTGGAAAGAAATTGCAAAGGTGAAGGTAGCTTGTCTCTAGTAATTACACAATAATCATATTAAGTTATTGTCACAATTTGAGTAGTTAACAGCACTGTCTTATATTAAAAGAGAGGTTAGTATACTTCTTTACAGTCTTGGCATTAAAGTCAGTGCTCACTAGTAAGAATGAGTCCTTCTAAAAAAGTATTTCTTAACTTTGGGCTCATTGTAATGTGTATTTTAAGAAACAATGTACTGGACTTGTGAGTCTCTAAAGGAATTTCATAATTCACCATCTCTCTACTATTACAGTGAAAAGCACATACAATATGCTTAATGTCTATTTGTTTAATTAGACTATTAGATAATAGGACAATAGGAATTTAAATAAAAATATCAAAGATCTGATATTTTTAAAAATGATTATATAGTTCACAGTATGAATGCCTGATAGACCAGGCTATAGATAATGACATATGCGAAACACTAAATATTTAATGGTTTCTTTAAAAAAGTATTCATCAGAAGCTACCATGGGAACATTAAAATAAATAAAATGCTAAAAAGATACTTAGCTTACTAAACATGGGATAATCTATCATTTCCATAAGTATTCTCATCATTCATAACTCCAATTACTTCCAAAATGAGAATAACACAAAATATGTGCATTTGGCAAAAACAAGTCATTAACGAATCTTCTAATTACCATTCTCAGAATGCATTAAAAAGTAAGGAATATATCACCCTAGCAATTTCTTTGACTACAGGTAATCATACTAATCCATGATTTTTTAGAACTTCATTCACTTTTGTTTTGCTCATGTGTTGATGAAATTCATGTGAAGGTAAACCTTCAGATACATAAATATGACAGCATTTTCAATTATTTGTTGTGATTCCTGTTAACAATTATTGTTATAGGTATCTAATACAGAGATGAACCATCTCTCTCAGTTAAATATAGTCATATCCTTTCTCACAAAAATTATTTGCTTCCTCTCAATCCTTCCAATAGTATGTCATAGATGTTTCCCACCAATTTAATTCATGGATATTCCTTTCCTTTTTACCTCTGAGATTTACTTAGGGAGACTGTGATATATATTACAATAGATAGTAGAACAAATTCTATTCAAGGTACTAGATTAAAATAATTCTAATTAATCAATGTTAAAGTCTAGAAAGATTTTGCATAATTTATAAAATGTTGAATATAGTCAAAAACAACTGACACTTTGTATAAGGAAAATAAAGCAATTTTCCTATATGTAAAATGAAAAATGGAAACTTCAGTTGGTTTCTAGATGCTAGGATTAGCTATATCAGAATAATATGGGAATTTTTTAATGTTTCAGATTGCATTTCTGATGTAGTATTTTGACATAGATCATAAATTCTTAAAGCTTTAATGATACTTAATAGTTCTGATTCCCAGTTAGATTTACTAATTGTTATACTATTTATTTTCATGATTTCCTTCAAATTAAAATGTTATATAACTTATAAATTATTTTAAATGTCTTCAGTTTTGTTTTTGCATTCATTTTGTTGTTAGTACTATTATTGCTGATCTTTTTTGAAGACCAGCATGTGATTATAATATTTTGTTAAATCAGCACTGATTTGATTAAATATTTCTGCAAAGTAGAAGCCTTTACTCTCATGCAGGTGGGAATAATAATGCCTATCTTCTGGAATAGTATCTACCGGAGGACTCACATGAGATTCTACTGACCACCTGGGCTCTCCCTAGAAATGTTTTCTATCTGGAAAAAGTAAAGCATGGCCAAAGAGTCAGGGTCTGCTGGACTCAGTTAAATATATTCTGTTTTGATGCCATCCTCTTATCTGACTTCTAAAGAAAATTAATTAATAAATTAAATTATTGATTAATAAAACATTTTGAGATAAATGTACACATAGGGAATAACAGGGATTAAAGGAAAAAAGGAGTCACCGTTACAGCTATTTTGGCTACATAGTATAATAGGGAAAATTATCCTTGAAATCAATGATGGGGATTAGAACAAAACAATCTGCTTTTATGAACTTGGAAAGCTATCTAATCTTTTATCACCTAGTTTTCTACAAATGTATAATGTGAAACATGGATTTTAATAACTTCCTTATGAGAAATTAAGTGAGGTTTACATGGGAAACATACGTATATTATCCTGAATGAGTGCTGGCATTGCACCATCATCACCACATGATAAAGGCAAGCTCCTGTATTGTTTGTGTACAAGACAATAACTGCAGCCTGAGCCACAAAGAGCTCAATGTGTATATTTCTAGTATCTTGTGTGTTTGCCACACACCGTCAATGTCAGTCTTTTGGTTAGAATATGCCTTAACGTGTTGTAATTATTGTTATGTTATAGGGAAAATTTGGATATGAGTGAGTAATTTTAGATTTTAACTTAATTTGGTCCAAATATTGTTAAATAGATCTAACTGAAATCATGTATTTTATTTTATTCCACCCAAATATTTTTAATCTCATGATTAATGTTAGAATCGATTTGATCACAATATTCCACAATTAAAATAAATATGTAATAGAGAATTATATACTAACTTGGAATCAAGTATGAGATTTTACTTATTCAAGTGCCGAAAAACACTTGATTACTCTTTCTCTGTATCTCACTGGATACAAGTGAAATATTCAACATTGTATGCAATGAGAGAAAACTCCAAATTAATTTTTAGGTCATTGACATTGAAAAAATATTAAAATGTGAAATAAAGGTTATTACTGTGACAAAGAGGAGCAGTGAACATTGATAGTCATTTGGGTTTAATATTGTTAAATGAAGCCACATTACTGCTGTAACAGTTTGCTGTCTAATAAGCTCGAATATCTCATCAGGAATATTATAACAAGATGTGCTTCGAAGAGTCTGTTAGAAAACAATTGCTTGCTATAGCTCATTTAAGGTTCAGTGTGATTGCTCTCATTGGCCTCCTCTCTACGGCTTCTGCAAGGGCAGCAGGGAAGCTCAGCATCACGCCCTTATCAGTCTTTGGCACCCTGACTTAGGGAATTCATCAGTGCCTGAAGAAAGTATGTTTTACTGAAAGATGTGATTATCAACAAAAGGAATAAGGATGGCAAATGACACTGGAAGAAATTGCTTAAACACAGAAGAGAAATATAAAGCCTATTAATTTGAGCTTCTGGTCAAGATAGAAGGCATAGGTAAATATGGTACTCACATCCTCTCACAACCACATCAAAATTACAACTAAACTACAAAATGGCCATCATTTAGAACTGCCTGATTTCTAGCTGAAAGTCCTACAACTAGGGCATTAAAAAAGAAGCCATTTCAAGACTGGTAGGAGGGACAGAGACACTGAATGGGTAGTCCTACACTCACATGTGACTGATAAAATTTGGGAGGGATATCTTGGCTGTGGAAGTCCCCTCTGACAAGCAAGGGTCTAAGTCTCACATCAGAGCCCCCTTAGCAGAGGGTTCCAGTGCCAAGAAGAGAAGTTCCCATACTTCTGACTGTAAAAACCAGCAGGGATTGTGGCTGAGTGAGATGGACGGCTTCTACAGTCCCAGACAGTTCCTCTTAAAGAGCCCACACATGGACTTACTTGAACCACTTTCTCGGAGTGCAGAGACAGCAGCTTGAAAGGAATCTGGGACACACAGGAGGAACTGAGTTGTCTGGTATTAGGTCAAGGGCTGGATAAGCAGCTTTCTCCCAGACAGAAGTGCTGGCAGAGGCCATTGTTCCTTTTCTGGACCCTTCTTCTACAGAGCTGGCAGGAGGGCAAAATAACTGACTCTTCATAAACTGGCTCATATTGTTTATCCCACCGTGGTGATTCCCTGAGAACCTGCCCATTCCCAACTTACGGATCCAACCCAAGTTGTTTCCAGTGGCTTTTCTATACAAATCGCCTATCTTGGATCATGTTTCAGATTTGCCTAAAATCTCTCAAAAAGTAGTATCTGGCCTCTGTGTGCACTTATACCTCTTGCTAAGTGGTCCCAGGTATGGCACAAGCAGCAGCCATCATTGGTTCACAGCTTGGCCTCAACTGGGCCCAACTCCAAGCCCAGCACAAGAAGCATCCATCTGCAGATTGATTTGTAGCTCCATGTTGGTAGTCCAGGCAGAAGACAGGTGGCAGCTGACCTTGGCTTGCAACTCCAGGGATGCCCCAGAGCCAGAATACCTGCTGGCCAAATTCAGACCATGTCAAAGGACCACCCAACCACTTCCATAAGCTTCACATTCAAGGGACAGACTCTATGGACACAAGAGCCCCAGAGACATAGGTACTGTTCTGTGGGGTGGGCCCCATACAGCTAATCCTCCATGGTGGTCAGTAGTCACAGATAATTGCAGCCAATTAGCATGGGTGTATTTCCCACCCCTTGATATGCCAACAGCAATCAAGGCTCAACTACAACAGGAAGTGTACACAGCTAACCAGGGGTCATGTACTTGTAATTGCCAACTTGAGTGATTAGGAGGCTGTGCTACTAAACCCTATATGACACCTACTATGTAAGACAACTATACCTAATACATAGTTACTAACACAAGGAGGCAGCTAAAATGAGAAAGAGAAAACTATCCTAAATGAAAGAACAGAATAAAACTACAAAAAAGAAAGAAAACCTAAACAAAATGGAAACAAGCAGTCTACAGATGCATAGTTCTAAATACTGGTTTAAGGATGCTCGGTGACTTAGGAGAAGAGTAGATGAACTTAACAGATTTAAGAGTAGACTTAACAGCATAAAAAAGGTCATGGAAACTATAAAGAAAGAACCAGTCCACAATGAATGATATGCTAACTAAAATAAAGATTAATTTACAAGAAATCAAAAGTAGAATAGATGAAGTTAAGAATAAAAAAGTGGCTTTGAACTTACTTGGACCTACTTTCTCGGAGTTCCAGTGCAGGGGCAGCAGCTTGAAAGGCATCTGGGACACACAGGAGGAACTGAGAAATCAAAAGGTACATGCTCCAAACAGCAAAAAAAAAAAAAAAAAAAAAAAAAAAAAAAAAAAAAAAAAAAAAAAAAAAAAAAAAAAAAAAAAAAAAAAAAAAAAAAAAAAAAAAAAAGGATGAAAAGAATCCAAAAAATGAGGATAGTGTAAGGATCCTCTGCGAAAAATTCAAGTACAGCAACATTAGCTTGTGGGAGTCCCGAAATGGGAAGAGAGAGGACAAGAAATCGAAAACCTATTTGAAAAAAATAGTAACAGAAAACTTCCCTAACCTGGTGAAAGAACTAGACCTACAAACCCAGGAAGAACAAAGAATCCCAAATAAGATGAACCCAAAGAGGCCCACACAAAGATACATCAAGTTAAAATGCGAAAGGTTAAAGACAAAGATAGAATCTTAAAAGCATTAAGAAAAAAGCAGTTAGTAAGCTATAACAGAGCTCCCATAAGACTGTCAGCTGGTTGCTCACCAGAAACTTTGTAGGCCAGAAGGGATTGTCAAGAAATATTAAAAGAAATGAAAAACAAGGACCTACAACAAAGTTTACTCACCAAGGCTATCTTCTAGAATGGAAGGACATATAAAGAGATTCCCAGACAAGAAAAAGTTAAAGAGGTTCGTCACCACCAACCCAGTATTACATGAAATGTTAAAGGGTCCTCTTCAAGAAGAAGAAAGAAAAAAGATAAAAAATATGAAAAATAAAATGGCAATAATTAAGTACCTATCAACAATTGAATCTAAAAAAAAACAAAATAAATGAACAGGCAGAACAGAAACAGATTCATAGATATGGAGAATATTTTAATGGCTGCCAGAAGGAAGAGTGTTTAGGTTCATGGGTATAAAAGGTGAAGGGATTAAATTATAAATTAGTTGTTACAGAATAGTCATGGGGGTATAAAGAACAATATAGAGAATATAGTCAATAACATTCTAATAACTCTATGTAGTCAGTGGGTATGAGGTTTATAGGGATGATCATTTAGTACATTGTATAATGTCTAATCACTGGGTTGTACAACTGAAACTAACATAATATTGCATGTCAACTATAACTGAAGAATAAAAATGATTTACATAATTTTTAAATAAAAGTAAAATAAATAAAACCTAGTAATTCAGTAACATTTCAGTCTGTTAAGCATTGCCATTGAAGTATACTTTTGTATTGATAGTTTTTTAATCCATTATCAAGGTTAGTGTGTCTCTAAATCTATCATATGAATGTGTCATTATTTTAAAAATTACAGAGGGTCCTTTATAACAAAAACTGTACAATTTGGAGATTTTATATATTATATATGTATATATTACATATTACATATGTAATATATATAATAGTATGTAATATATTTGTTTACTATGCATTTAGAATATATAATAGTAAATAATTTTAAATGTTTTCTCTTTAAATTTGAATATTGTTTTTAGAATAAAAATATATTCACTATAAAATATGTTATATATGTAAAATTCTTTATGTAGAAATATGATTCTTAGTCTTTTTTAGAATGCTTCAGGTTAGTACAGATTATAATATTAATTAGGGGAAAATATTAAAATCTTAATATAAATTATGATAGTGACATAGGTTTCATAAGAAGAATCTTTTTTGCCCTGGCTGGTGTAGCTCAGTGGATTGAGTGTGGGCTGTGAACCAGGCATCGCAGGTTCAATTCCCAGTCAGGGAACATGCCTGGGTTGCAGGCCATGTCTCTCAGCAACCTCACATTGATGTTTCTCTCTGTCTCTCTCTCTCCCTCTCTAAAAATAAATAAATAAAAATCTAAAAAAAAATTTAAAAAAATGTTAAAAAAAAAGAATCTTTTCATTGAAAACTTATATATAATTTCAGTGACTCATAGTATACCTATTTAAGATTTAAATTCCATTACCTCTTCCAGGTTATATTACATAAAATCCTACATACTATTGTTGTGTACAAATTAAAGTTTCCAGAAATGTAATACAAGTACATTTCTACTTTCAAGGATGAACAAAACCTATGCATTAAAAATGCATGCTATTCCATTCAAATTTTAAAGGGTTTTTCTTTTTTGGTGTTTTATCATTCCCAAAAGTGCAGTGAAGATGTTTGGTTTCAGATTAGTAATTACCCTTGCATTTTCAAGACTGCTTTAAAAACTTCCCAGTGTGAAATCTTTGTATTTTGTTCATACATCCTGGAAAAATGCCATATCTGCATAAATGAATTAAATTAATCATTTCTCACTCACTGGAATCTGACTTGGAGCCACGCATTGCCATATTTGATCAGTGCCTACTACGTGCCGATCGCAGCTAACACTGGAGATGCCAGATGAGCAGAAATTGAAACAGTACTTTGTCGTTATGGATCTTCCTGCTGTTAGTAAAGAAGACAGAGATCAAAATAACATCCTGATGAACTGGTGATTGTCGACTAGAAGAACGGTAAAAGAAAAACAAAAATACATTCAATGAAATTGTATTGTAAACTTAAGAATAGATTTTCTGAAGGAGCAAGGCTTGAGCTGATACCTAAAAGAGGAAGAACAGTTAATTCAGTGAAGTGTCAGTGGGCAATGTGCTATGGGAAGCAATTGGAGAGGGAAAATGACTGCAGACAAAATTGCTGTCCTGTAAAGAAATGTGGTGCACCTGAGCTGCTGAAAGGTCCATGTGTCCTGGGAGGAAAAGAAATGGAGAACTACTTACACAACTCTGTGAAAACACGTGGTTGTTAGGCTGAAATGAGAAATGAAATGACTCTAGAACAGGATTTGTAATCTTGTGTTTGATGATGTAGTTTTACTTTCATTTTTCTTATAAAATTAAAAGACGAGTACATTTGAAGGTCAATGGGATAGAAGTGTAGACAGATTGATGGAATGTTTAAGAACGACAAACATGATTGATACGATAAAGTTTCTGAGGAGAAGGTAAAGAATACAGCCCAAAGAGCAGATGAGGGTGAGACTTTAGACAGGAAAAGGCGAGATTCCTGTCCCATGGCAGCAGAAGTGGGAGCTCGGAGGGTTCCTTTCTAGTCTTTCATGACAGTGGGCACCAAGCATAGAGGCTTGTGGTCATGGGGTGACATCGGTATAGCCTGTCAAATCTCTGCTCAGTAGCATTGGGGGTTGTTTTACAAGATTTTGGGGTGTTTGTTTGTTTATTCTAGATTGCTACATTATGACTTGTTTGGACATTTTCTATAGAGATGAATGTTCTCATAAATGGTAACTCTAATTCCTAATTATGTCTGGCATTTTATAAAGAGACATTACCAAGGAGTTAAGAAATTGATAAGATGCTATAATAGGACACTCAGTATTCAAAAATAAAGTATCAATTTGTAAAATAGACCATTCCCCCTTGAACTAAAAATTTTAGTCACATCTCTTCTTTCTACCTAGAGTTATTAAATATCAGAGATAATTACCATTGCTGTTTCTGTGAGTTTTGATTTATGTTGGGGTACTAAAAATTATGTCCCTTCCAGGGATGTCATTGAAATACAGCACTGCTTGAAAAGTATGTGTAGAAATAGATATCATTATATATATTTTGGTTAAAAATTCAAGGTATAATTGGATATTAGAATTAAGAATTACCCGAACATTAAAGGGACTGCTTAAATTGCAGAAAAGTAACTGTTTTAATAACACTTTCAAAGTTTTGAAATAATGGCAGTAGTTATAATGATCATTTGACTTTATTATCTAATTTAATAATATAAAATTTTTAATAAAATTCAAAATATATTTGTTTCTCGGTAAAGTGAAAGTGCTTTAATTCTAAATTAATGTTAAATCAGAAAATGTTATTTTCTCTTTTAAACTTTGTTACTGCAGCATAGCAGTTATTTAATTTCTTTGCTCTATGACCATCACAACCTGCCAGCTTCCACAGAGGCCAGAAATGTAATTTTAATGGACTTTTGTAATACATTTTTAAAAATTGTCAGAGAAATACAATGTTCTGCCATGTTAACAAAAAGATCCTAATTCTTACCAAGATTTATAATTGGGATATATGATTAAGACTAGTTAAAATATTACATTTAAACTGACATTTTTAAATACTATAATATTACATTACACTGTTTTACTATTTTCCTCCCAAATAACTGATCTCCTGCAATCTGGCCTCTCAAAAGATTGACCTCCTCTAAGACTCTTTTGAAGCAAGTTCTTGCCTAACACTTGGACAATTGCTCCTAGTCAATTGCTATACCTGGATCCCAGGTCCTCCGTGATGTCATGGAGGGGGCGGCTGCTTCTCCAGCAATGATTGTTTCAGTGGTGAATCTTTTGCTGGCTTACTATATCCTATCACTGCCCCAAAGTGTTCACATGCCAGGCCTTCATCATACTAAAGAAAGGCTGAGGTCTACTTCTGACCACAAGCCTGAGCTGGCAGTGAGTTACAGTGCAGAATACAAAGCAGGGGCAAGAGCTTCCCCAGAAATGGAACAGAAAGCTTCCTCAACTCCTGGCATCTGGTATTCAGCCCTCCCAGATTTCTGGGGAGCTGCCTGAGTGGAAAATTAACAGTGGCAGATCATGTACCCGCTACTCACCCCGCTTTCCTTTGAGTGAGGGCCAGCAGGTCTTCTACATGTCTTTGTTCTCCATATGCCTCATATGATCAATAATTTCCATCAATCACCTTTAATTCATCAAGATATCTAATATGCTCAGTCATGCAAAATCTAGGTGAGAATGAAAAGAGGGCTAAAATACTGCAATTGTGCTGGAAATTGAAAGACACTTGTTGAAAAGTAAGAAAATTTGCTGAGTGGGAGAAAACCACCTTCACACTGATAGGGTAAAGAAAGACTTTAGTAGAGGCTGATAATTCTCACCAAGGATTTATATATATGGTTTCAAGAAAGGAACATGAAACCTATTTCTATGAAAAGAATACATAATAGACAATGTCAGAAAATGCTTAAATGCTACTGTTTCCCCCATTCTACCTACATATAGCAGATAATTTCCCTTTTCTAAAAGTGAGGTATAAAGCAGAAAATATGGTTTGGAATCATTCAGTCATACAATCATGGATAAAACATGATCCATTTGCTCCCCTCTCTCCCTTGCCTGACTTTTTGATATTGGCTTGTAAATACAAATGCTTTCTTTTTCTTTTTTCTTTCCTTTCCTTTTCTCTTTTCTTTTCTCTTTTCTCTTCTCTTCTCTTCTCTTCTTTTCTTTCTTTTTTATAACACCTTTGCAGTTAATTGTGATCTCAGGAACAATTATGGTCAAGGAGATATTTCAGATATGTGATGATCTTCTGGAAGATTTCACTTTTTCATTAAAAGGACCAGATACAATGGCTCTGTGTTTACCATTTTATTCTGATTCTTGAGATAAATATGTTGTCTGCAGCTTGAAATGAACATGGTATGAAAGAAAAGTAAAAGAAATCACTGATGCTAACTTTGAATTAGAACTAATTCAAGCATTCGCCTTTTTTCAAATTTTTTTGTGGGAGGGTGGATATTACTCCTGTGTTTTTAAGTCACTGTTGGTTGTGTTTTCCATTTCTCATTGCTAAATTGTGCCCCAGGTGACACAATGTGTTAAATTTTGCATTTTTTTGTTTTCTTTTTTAAAGTATATTGATTATGCTATTACAGCTGTCCCATTTTTTCTCCCCTTTATTCTGCTCTGCCCTGCACCCTCCTCCCACCAGCACTCTTTTCTTAAACAAAACTAACACACACACACACACACACACATACACACACGATAAAATTTGCACTTTTAAAATGATCTTTCAACTTGATCAAAGGGTTACTATTTGTTCTTGACAGGTTATTCTGTGTCACACTTGTATTGCTGTTGAATCAGTAAAATGTCCACTAAAACATTTCAATTTCAATTTTAAAACATTTGTAATTTATATATGTACACTGCATATACATAATTTAACAGATATAAACACACACACATATACACAATGAAGTATGTATAAGTTTTATTCTGAAACTTAACTAAAACCAAAATGTCAAAGATAACATTTACATACTTTAAAAGTAAGAGTACAAAACAAAATCATTTGCAGGCTAACAGAGGTCAAGAATCTAATGGAAATTGCTTTGTAACTGCTAGTTAGAGCTTTCATAACAGTATCCCAATTATATGGAGCAGTTATATAAACTGTTTTTTCTGTGGTTTCCTTTTCAGCATTAACTCATTAAAACTGAATCCACTGGACTATCTCAGGCAATTGTTATTTTGCAAGTAGTCCATTTCCCCTCATTCTATGTATGAATTCATAAGAAATTGATATGTCAACATTTTTGTTGACTTTAAAGTTTGGCTCTGCTCAGCAGCAATTTAGATAGTGCTAAATTGAGTTGTTGTCATATGAATGGTGAGTTGTTTGCTATTTCTACAATAAATGTATCTTGAAAAACATAAGTATTAAGGCATGCTTTCTTATTTGTACAGAAGCAAACAGAAATCTTATTAATAAGGTTATTCAGAAAATGATTCTGTACTGAATTTTTCTTAAGGACTAAAATCACAAAAGCTTCCAAAGACAAATTTCTGTGTAAGAAAATACAATTTTAACCCAAAACCCATTACTAATTCCACAAATATTTACTGAGCTCCAGTTGTGCATCAAATACTGTCTCCCTTCAAAACCTGTATTGTCTGTTGAAAGATAGGGAAAAGGAAAGAAGCTATTGTGTGTTCATTAGCAGGAGAGATGATACTTTGGGATGACATAAGAGTGATACTGAATCCAGTTTTGGGAATGGAGTGGAGTTAGGTGGATAAAAAGAAGTGAGAGGATAAATAGACCCGGGGGTGAGGAAACAAAAAGTTCTAACACATTCTAGCAAGAGCACATGGTCTAACTGAATACATCACCTAGGCCAAGGAAATGTGGTGATAGATGAAGAAAGGACTGAGAACAACTCATAAAAGGCTTTGTATATGAGGGAGATCTAAAAAATCCAGAATTTATTTCTAAAAATTGTGTATTTATTCTTACATGTTTAAACTTCAGTCACCTTCAAAGCACTCTCCATTTGATACAACAAACCTATCAAAAAATGTTTTCACTGCTCAGAACAGTTTTTGAACTCATTGATGTTGATGCCTTTTAGTGCTTCTGCCATTTTTTGTTTCACATCTCCCGCAACAGCAAAATGTTTCACTTTGACACCTTTTTTCATGGGGGTTGGGAGTGAGGAAAAAATTGCTTGGTGCAAGATAGGGTAAATAGGGAGGTGGGGTATGAGAGTCATGCCATTTTTTATCAAAAATTGCTGAACATTCAGCATGGTGTGGACAGGTGCACTCGTAAATCACCCATTGGGAAAGGGGCAAACCTGTTGAAAAAGTCATCAAAAAAAAAAAATTTTCACTGAAGCTGAAAGCAACCTCTCACAGCAACACCAGCTGGTACACTGATGCAGAGGGGTTTCAGAACACTCACCTAGTGGGGGAAGCCTGTATGTACTAGAAGGGGCCCACCCTCCAAAAGATTCTTCCTATATTTTTGGGTTCCCTTTGTATTATGCTGAGATTGTACTGTTCTGTAGGGCAATAGAGGATTATTAAAAAGTGTTAAGAAGGAGAATGATAGGAGCAGGTTTATATTTTTAAATAGCACTCTGGTCACACAGTACAAATTCTGGTTTAAATGGGGTAGGTGCAGGAACTCCAGTTCACAGACTGTTACATCAATCCTGGAGTTAAGCAGTGGTCACCTAAACTGAATGAATGTCAAAATAAAGATTTGTGAATGGATTTATAAGCTAAAGGGAAAGCAAACTAACCAAAGACCTTTTTGTTCTGATATAGATCATAAGTTAAAGATGATTAGAAATAATAGACTGGACAGACTGAGAAATAGATGTGTGAGAGAATGGAAGACGATTGAGTAGTCGAGCACGCTCTAATTACTGCCATAAAATGTGATATTTCAGAAGGGACGCTCTAGTAGCTTTGCCCCTAAATACTACAATAATATTCAAATGTCATTGTTTTTGTTTTCTTTTGTTGTTGTTTTAAGCATGTCAATTTGGAGACCTATCTAGTGTTAGGCATTCAAGCTTTCACGTACATTTTTTTTCATTTAATTCTCTTAAAAAATCTGTTTTAAGAGTTATTTTCCCATGAAAAGAGAGCAAAGTCTTGCCTAAATCTGTAAGTGCCAGAGGTGAATCCCATATACAATTTACTGCTTCTAAATCCTTTGTGTTTTAAAAAATGCTCTAGTTACTAAAATACGAGTTAATTTTTCCTTCTGAGCACACACACACATGCACACTCATGCTAAGATCCATGACAAGCTACAGTAAAGAAATACAGATTATATAAATTGCATTTACACTCAATCTGGATAAACTCTATGCTTTTTATGCATATCAATATCTTTCATAGGATAATATGCCAAAGAATATTTTTAAAGATTTAATTTATTTACTTTTAGAGATGGGAAGAGAGGGAGAAAGAGAGGGAAAGAAATATCAATATGTGGTTGCCTCTGTGTGCCCCCTCCTGGGGACCTGGCTCAAAACCCAGGCATATGCCTTACCTAGACTGGGAATCAAACCTGTGATCCTTTGGTTCTCAGGCCGATGCTCAATCCACTGAGCCATATCAGCCAGGGTCAAAAATATTTAATTAAGTGAGAAATCTGTGTAGGAACCTCTGAAATATATAAGAAAACAAGAATCTGGAAATCTCTGTGCTAAGTGAGATAGCAGTGCATGGTTTATAATATTTTTAAATGAATTATAGTAAAACAACATTTTTGTAACTCTATTCAAGCATCATTTGGGTACTATCCTTTTAATTTTCAAAATTGTTACCAAAATCATCAATTATGATTTGGAATAACAAAAAGGGGAATTATGAGACTATTTTCTTTTCTATCTCTGTAAAATGATCAACACTTACCATTCATTCTCTAGTTGAACATGCACCAAGTGTGGTAGTCAAGGTGCCTACACAGGTGAAGTGTCCCTTTTTCTCTCACGCAGACAGGCAGACACACCAGCAGTCGAACAAATGCGGAAACTAGCCTTCTGCATGGTGGGGTTAGAGGGCTGGGAGGTTTTGTCACCAACCCTCAGGCACTGGGAAGTTAAAACACAAACAAAACCTAGGCCAAAGAGGCCTTCCTTATTAGTATCATTGTGATCATCCAGGCTCATTATGCTAATGACTAGGACCATTCACCATTCATGGTAATTCACCATCTGACTTACCCTGCAGGTAACTTCCGTTTCGACTTTTGTCCCATTATAATTGTAGAATGTTAGAAAGGAAACAAGTGGAAAGAAATAATAATGAAATGTTAATCAGAGATTTGACAATATTGTGTTTTCATAATTCTAAATCCAGGAAACAGCTCTAGGGTAGAACGTAAAATACTCCTTCTCTTTCTACTTGATACCATTTTTAGTTAAGATAATTAAAGATTTTACCAGACTATCTTTTCCACTGGCCAATTTCCTGTACAATCCCAAACTGAATAGTTATCACTTCTTGAGATTTAAGGTTGCATTCTAGAGTAGATACAGAGCCATTAGATCTGGTGAGGGCTGTCATTAAGCAAACACGAAGTTACTATGCAGACTCTAACATGGCAAAGATTTAGGCCATTGTACCAAAAATACTTTCCCTACTGACGTTGAAGGTTGTGTGGTTTATCTGAAACTACATAATTTGATGAAGTATCTATATATCTTGCAACCAAATTACAGTTTTACACAGTCCTAGCATTAGAGGGAACAGAATTTATAAAATAATACAACCCCATTCCAGTGTGGGTGGCCCATTCATAAAACTCCTTAAATATATTTACCTAGTGTCTGAACAGCTCTAGCCAAGAACACTATCACAAAATGATTTTTAATCTTTTTTGTCATTTTTTATTTAATTGTTGTTCAAGTACGTCAAAATGATTTTTTTTTAATTATGAGATAGAAACTAAGAGGCAGAAAGATGAATGGCCCCAGATCACACAGAAAGAGCATAATAGCATGAGGCTTTGAACTCCAGATGAAGAGTTCTGAGCATAATCATTTAAAACTATACTTTGGGTGACAAAGGTAAACCCCAATAATTACAATATGAAAGAACATATACTCCAGACATTGGGTATCAACTATCTTTTTCTTGGGGGCTGTGGTCTAGGATCTGTGGTTGAAAGAAGAAAAAAAAGGAAGTAATTATGGACCAGGAGATATTGTGACCCAGGTCAATGACTCTTGAAGAAAACTTAGAATAAAACATGTTTCTAATATTACAAATCAGGGGCAAATAAATGATAGGTTCTGGAAATAAGTTAAGAAAATAAAAATAGATGTTCTCACCACACATACAAAAAGAGATAATTATGTGAGGTGACAGGCGTGTTAATTAGCCTTATTTTGGTAATAGTTTTGCAATATATACATGTATCAAATCATCATGCTATACACCTTAAATTTACATAATGTTATATGTCAACTGCCTCTCAGCAAAGCTGGAAAAAAGAATAAAAAAGCAGAGTTCTCAACTATGCCCATTTCACTCTGAACTGTGAATTATGTATTTTAGCATTTGTTTATAAAAAATTTATAAACAAGATGCTGTATCTATTCTAATGAATACATTTATAGATATCTCCAATAAAAAGCCTTCTTAGTTTAATATAATAATGGCTTGTGGAGTTTGGCTAAATATAATTGTCGTGATTCACAACCTAGTGCCTATGATATTTATCCCACTTAAATAAAAAAAGCATCTAGAATATTTCAAATTCGACTCTTAAGAATTAAAACTTTATATACAGATGTTGGTGTGACTATTAAATTAAGTAATTAAATATAAAATGTAACAATAAGGATAATCTCCCCAAATTTATATTAACATATTATGTTTTTATATGTTTATATCATTTATGTATATAAAATTATAAAATTTAACTGAATGTTCTAAGGTAAAATGTTCCTTTATTTCCATTATAAATAATGTCAGTAACACTGCCAACTGCTATAGTGAATAAACAGGTATGTAGTTATAGTAGGGCTTGTATATTGAAACTTATCCTTTTAAAATTTGTATTGAATTTATTGTGGTTTTGGGTGTACAATTCCATAATACATCATCTGTATATTGTATTATAGGTTCATCTCCTTCCCTCACCATCTATCCCCCTTCTGCCTTCTTCGACTCCCCCAACCCCCTTTTTGTCTGGGAATTACCATAGAGTTGTCACTGTCTATGAGGTGTGTATGTGTTTTTTGTCTTGCTTAATCCTTTCACTTTTTCACCCAGCCTCCTAAACCCCCTCTCTTCTGACAAGTGTCAGTCTGTTCTCTGAATCTGTAAGTCTGCTTTTCTTTAGTTCATTACATTCCACATATAAGTGGAATCATGTGATACTTATAGGTGAAATTATATGATACTTGTAATTTTCTGACTCACTCATTTCACTTAGCATAAAACTCTCCAGGTCCACTCACACTGTCACAAAAGGTAAGATTCCCTTCATTTTTATGGCTGAATAGTATTTTACTGTGTAAATATATCATGGCTTTTCTATCCACTCATCTACAAATGGGCACTTACTTTTAAAATGACATTGCATCTAAAACAGTATGTTTCTAATAGGTACTCATCTTTTGGCTTTATTTTCATTCATATAAAAACTTAAAAGTATAGCTCTTCTAATTTAGTTAAAGAAATTAGAGACTATAGAAAAATGTACCTACCTAATCATAAGATGAAAACTTTTCAACTTTTAACTCTAGTGTTACTAAATTATTACTTCAATATTTGAAAATTATTTTTCTGTAATTTTAAAATGCAACAATTTGATCAACTGATTTTAAGAGGATATTGAATTAAACATAAGTTTTGGGGTAAACATTTGATTCTAATTATTTCAGTAGACATATATGCATACACACACACAACGTCAGTCCAAGGAGAACAGTGCATTTTTTTAGTTGTTTTTTAATCATTATTTGAATTGTTGCTATAGTGTAATGGGGTGTAGGCTAAGAGGCCCCAGGGCTGTGCACATAGGAAATGAAAAAAAATGGAAACAAATGTGACCACATGTGAGATTCATCTAAAGCAACACTGAAAGAAATCTACATCACTAAAGGCTTACAGCAGGATTGAGAGAAGCTCTCACATTAATAATTTGTTTTGACTCTAAAAAAAGAAAAAGGACATAATAAACTGAAAATAAGCAAAGGCAAGGAAACAATAAAGAGCAGAAATTTTTTTTAAGATTTTATTTATTTTTAGAGAGGGAAGGGAGGGAGAAAGAGAGAGAGAGAAACATCAATGTGCGGTTGCTGGGGGCCATGGCCTGCAACCCAGGCATGTGCCCTGACTGGGAATCGAACCTGCGATGTCTGGTTCACAGCCCGCGCTCAATCCACTGAGCTACGCCAGCCAGGGCTAAGAGCAGAAATTTGACAGAGAAAAGCAGTAGAGAAAATCAAGTAAACAAAAGGGTGGATGACCCAGCAAGAATAACAAAGGTGAAAGGTTAAAGGCGCATATCGCCAATGTTAGAAAAGAAACAGATAAAACACTATAGAGTCTGTAGCTATTGAAAGAAAGATAAGGGGATGTTATGAGTGGCTTTGCACTCTCAAATTTAAAATTCTGAAGAAATGGACCAACTTCTCTAAGACCATATACTAACAAAACGTAACTAAGAAAAGATATCACGTGGCCTTTGGTTGGTTAGAGCACTGTCTCTATATGCCCAGGTTGTCGATCCCTGGTCAGGGCGGGGAAACCAATGTCATGCATAAATAAGTGAAACAACAAATTGATGTCTCTCAAATCAATAAATATAGAAAGAGATAATATGACTAGTCTTTTAACCATTTAAAAATAAATTTATAACTTAAAAATTTCCATAAAAAATTTACAGGTTGAGACGGTTTCATTGGAGAATTCTACCAGGTATTTAGAAAAAAAAAATAATGTAAATTTTATGCATCTTTTTGAGAAGACATAATAGGGGGGATAACAACTCTTTATGAAGTCAATATTACCCTTTTCCTAAAACTAGATAAAGGACAAAATACAAAATTAAGGACTAATATTTCTCATAAATTAGACAAAAATCCTCAACAAAATATCATCAGACTAATCCCACAATGTAGTATACACTATGACAAATTGTTATTTACTTTAGGCATACAGGGCAGCTTTAACTGATGAAAATCCATCAGTATAATACATCATATCATCATCCTAATAAGAAAATCATATGATTATAGTAATTAATTTAGGAAATTATTTGACAAGACTTTGCCCTGGCTGGTGTGGCTCAGTTGGTTGGAAAGTTATTCTGTAACCTAAGAATTGTGGGTTCTATTCCAGGTCAGGGCACATGCCTAGGTTGTGAGTTCAATTACTAGTCCAGGCAACCAATCAATTCTTTCTCACATCAATGTTTCTCCCTTCCTCTTTCCCTTTTTTTAAAAGCAATGAAAAAAGTCCTCAGGTGAGGTTAAAAAAAAATATTTGACAAGGGTCATTACCCATTCATGAACAGGCTTTCAGGAAATTAGGAATAGAGGGGGATTACCTCTACCTGATAAAGAGCATCTCTAAAAACTTTCAGGTAAAATGATACTTAATGGTGAAAGACAATATCTTCCCTCTAAGATTGAGAACAAAGCAAGGACACTGAACCTCTCCACCACTCTTTAACTTAGAGCTGGAAATTGAACCATTTTGATAAGGCAAAGGGAGAAAGGTATCCAGATTTAAAATGAAAAAATGAAACTTTATTTGCAAATAACATGGTTGTATACATAATCATAAGACATGTACAAAAAAGAAACTCAGAATAAGTAATTTCAGAATTTCCCAGGGCAATCATGTGTATACACACACACACACACATATATTTATGTAATGTAGTACTATATATCACAATGAGCATGCCAAAGTTGAAAATAAAAACATGATATTAGTAACACTCTAAAATTAAAGTTGTAGCTAAACATTTAACAAAACATGTACAGGTTTGATATCCTGAATATTTCAAAATATGGTTGAAAAGAAAAATAATATCTAAATAAATGGAAAGACATATTGTGCTCATGGATTGAAAGACAACATAATAAAGATGTTTATTTTCTCCAAATTGACCTATATATTAATGCAATTTTTATAAAAATCCCAGCAATGATTTGTGTCATCAGTGATGAGCTTATGCAAATATCTATATGAAAAAGGATAAGTCCTAGAGTAGCCTAAAATATCTGGACAAGGGAGAAGGGCAAAGTGGGAAAAATCAATGTGACAATGGAGCCTGTTACACTTACACCAGTCAGGACGGTGCAGCACTGACAGGGGGAGACATGCACAGACCGACAGAACAGAGTGACTGGACATAGATCTGCACAAACATACATAACTGATTTTTTGACAGAGTTGCAGAAGAGATTCAGTAGAGAAAGGATAGCCTTTTCAATAAATGATGCAATCATTTGCGGATATCTATAGGAAGGATATCAATCGGATATCTATAGGAATGAAAAATTGAACGTGACCTAAATTTCATCTCTTACACAAAAAATAATTCAAAATGGGTTACACACTTCTATGTAGAGCCACTTGAATATTTAAAAAACATTATTGGTAGCACCTTCAGCTTCTAGAGCTAGGAAAATTGTTCTTATACCTGACACCAAAAGTATGATCCATAAAAGGAAAATATATTTATAAACTGAACTTCACCAAAAGTAAAAACTTTGTTTTATGAAAGCCTATGTGAAGAGAATGAAAAGACAAGTTCAGAATTAGATAACATACTTGCAAAGCACATATGTGACTAAGGACTACTTCTAGAATATATATTTAGAAAACCTCAAATCTTAAAAAAAAAAATCAAACTAGAAAATGTTTAAATGGCAGATTTTTCATTTAAGACAGTATCCATAACTGAGTTATCAGTATATCTCTATTAGGATGGCTAAAGTAAATATAGATACTAATGTGACCACACTAAATAGCTTGTGAAGATAAGAAAAAAATGGATTATTGATACATTGTTAGTGGAGCTGTAAAATGGAACAGTCTCTCTGGAAAATAGTTTGATAGTTTCTGATAGAAGTAAAAATGCAATCACCATGTAAGCCAGCAATTGAAATCCTCAAAATTTACCCCAAAGAAATGAAAACATATGTTTACCAAAAACCCATACACAAATGTTTATAGTGACTTTATTTGCAATAGTCTAATATGGAGGAATGTTTTTTAACCAGTGAATGTTTAAACAAACTAGTGCATCCATACCATACAATACTGCTTAGCAATAAAAAGTAACAACCATTAATGTACCACAAAAGTTTTGATAATCTTCAGAAAACCATGTTGGCTGAAAAAGCCAGTCTCTAAAGGCTGCATAAATAAGCATCAAAAAGATTACATTAATTGACAAAAGTATAAAACTGACAAACATAATAATAGCCATTGGTTAGGGACAGAGGACAGAGGGTGGCAAAGGGTAGGAGTGATGTGATTCAGATGTGGTTATGTAGGCATAACAGGGGTGCTGGAACTGCTATGTCTTAACTGTTATGGTGGATACAGAAACCTACAAAGGTGACGAATATGTATACAAGTTAATACACACACACGTGTGCAAAAAAACACATAAGTAGAACTGCAAATGTGAATAAAATCAGTTGATTATTTCAATCTCAATATCCTTCTTGTAATATTGTAACTATAGTTTTGCAAAATGTTACCAGTATGGAAACTGGGAAACACATACAATAGACTTCTTTGTATTATTTCTTGCAACTGTATGTGAATCTAGAATTGTTGAAATAATTTTTTTAAGTTTCTTAGATTATGAACCTCAGGCAAGAAAAAAGTTCAGTAAAATAAATATAAAAGATCCTACAGAATAAGATTGGATATACTATATTTCAGGCAAATTCCAGTAGCTCAAATAAAGCAAAGAATATATAGAATTTGTTTTGTGTGATTAGATTAAACCAAATGAATATTTCTATATGATTATAGATATGTCTCATATATAATTTGATTTTATAGTTTTAAAATACAATAAAATAATCATTTCCGTTACTTGCAAATGGAGCAATATAGATTATATATATTCAATAAATCTTGAGTGAATTGTGATTAAATATATGGTAAATGATATCGGTTATAACAGCCATTAATGTGACTAGAATTTTACTGACTAGCATATTCAATCAAAATAATGTAATTCTATCCTACTTTGAGCATAAAATGTTTGGTATATCTTTACCCCATATAATCCCAAATGTTTCTCATCTGAGGGTGAAAGTGAGTCATGAAAAACACAAAATTTATTAAATATGTGTGTGATGAATACTAAATAATTTTGGTCTAGGATTTTCTTAAACATCACACCATCAATTTACCTGAAAATATGTATTGTAAAACCTAAATAATTAACAAAATTTTAGATAAAATGTTTTGTTGAATATCTTTTATGATACACTGCCTAGTAAAAAGAGCGAAATGAAATTAGTTTAATTATCATGCAACCTTTTGTTAAGAAAGAAGGAAAATAGAAATTCGGCCAAGATGGAGGCAGAGGTAGATACACTTTGCCTCCTCGCAAAACAAAAAGAAGAAACAGCAAATTTAAAAACAAAAAATAACCAGAACTACCAGAAAACTGAACTGTATGGAAGTCCAAAAACCAAGGAGTTGAAGAAATATTCATCCAGACTGGTAGGAGTAGCAGATGCAGGCAGCTGGGGAGGAGAGGACTCCCAGCAAGGTGGTAGCTGAATGACACAGGTGAGCCAGGTGGAGCCTGGTGGACTGGGTGAGGCAATAGCTGACAGACTGGGTGGTCCCACATTTGCGTGCTGATAAACTGGGAGGAACAACTAGGGAACGAGACATACCACACAAGTCCATGGTTCAAGTACAGGGAGATAAAGACTCAATTTCAGACTGAAAACACCTGTGGGGGTTGACGCAGTGGGAGAAACTTCTAGCCTCATAGGCAAGTTCATTGGAGAGACCCAAGGAGTCCTAGAATGAATCCAAAACCACCCACCTGGGAATCAGCACCAGAGGACACAATTTGCTTGTGGGTAGTGGAGAAACTGACTGAAAGCTGAGCAAGTGGCATTGTTCCTTCTCAGACACCTCCCCCTGATGCAGACAATGGCTCGCAGTGTCCACGGTTTCATGGATAAGACATGAGACATTCACACGGACTACCGAGTCCTGTGTGGAGGAAAAGGGATGGCCCGGCTACTTGCTCAAAGGGAGGGTGCCTCGGAGTGGCCTGGCCACTCTCTCAGAGGAGAACTTCCCGACCCTTCCCTTCACAGGGTTTTTGTTGGCTTTTCATTTGCACAGCAATACAGGCAAAGTTCATTAATCATTGTCAGGCAGTAAGGCTCAAATACACAGTCAGTGTTCCAAGGGCCCACACTGAGCTGGGGTCTCATCACCTAAAAAACTACAGAACCTCTTAAGAGGCTGAATTCATTCCCTGCCTGGCCCTTCATAATCTAATTAAGAGCATCCTCAGCAAAGCAGGTTTCACAGGATTTTACATTTTCCTTTTACGGGTCTGATCATCCTGGGAAGTCCGCTATCCCCAGTGTGGATTGCACCACCCCTTGTTATTGTCGCAGGCTTGAGTGAGGCAGAGGAGACAAAGGCAGCCAGGAGATTTGCATGTTGAGGCAGAGGAGACAAAGGCAGCCAGGAGATTTGCATGTTGAGGCAGAAGAGACAAAGGCAGCCAAGAGATTTGCATGTCTCGTAGGCAGAAAGAGGACTCAGGCTTTGTCAAAGCCGAGGGGCGAGGGGCGATCTCCCCCTTTTCCCACAGCCCCCCAAGTTCTTCCTTAGGGCCTCCATGTGATCATGCCTGTCTTAGGTCGTTCCCCTCTTGGGGAATCTTACCCGTCATTGGCTAACTGATCAAGCTTTGGGGGCCAGGCAAGGAGCAGAAGCAGCACTCCTGCCAGGGTGATAAGCTGGTCTCCTCAGGGGCTTCTGGTCTGGAGGTCTCTCACTCAGCCTTAGCCATGGGGGGTTACAGGTCCTGAAACCAGGCAGGGCGGACCCCAACCCCTCCCCCTTTTGTATTTAAAACCAAATGTTGTTAGGCCTGTGAAACCTACGATTTGCTGTTTTCAAATGCAAATCACAAGAAGAACTACATCCATATACATCATAATGCACAAGACAAGATTAAAGCAAAGGGGAGCCCATTGGTTGTCAAGACCCAGGCTCCTAAATTCAGCCCATTAAAAAATGTTACAAATGTAAGAGAATGACAAGAGCAACAGGTCTGATTACATTTCAGTCTTTGGGAGAGTTAGCATAGACATCTCTCAGTGCCAGAGACTGGGGAAAAAGAAAGGAAATGTTCATTTAATGCTATACAGACTTAAAGTAGTGACCTAATGTGTTCATCAAAATCCCAAAGTCCCTTGAAACACCAACACACACAGTCCTTCCCTCTTTGCCCAGTCTGGGGTACCATATCTCAGGAAAGGAAATAGAAGTCAGTAGCTCAGGCAGCTCCTGGTTCTTCCCGGTAATCTGTCTCAGCTGGTGGTCTTCCTCAGTTCCAGGCATCATCCGCTGTGTCACAGGGGTCTCTGCTAAAGTCAGGCAGTGGTTTCCCCTTCTAAAGCTGCTGGGGTCCCCATTCTGGCAAAGCTGCGAGGTTCTATCTCCACTGCCCCAGCCACATGGTCCTTCTCTCCAATGGCTGCGGTGTCTGGGGTTAAATCCTCGTGCCAACCTTCCTCTGCAGCCCCATTTCCGATTCCTCCCACAACTGACTACACTTGCCAGCACTCTCATATCCTTCCAACTTTACTAGGCTGCCATCGTGAGTCTGGGCAGGCATGGCTGCATGTCATGGAGCCAATCTTCTCAAAGCTCCCACGCAGGTGCTGTAACTCAGGGGACCTGCTCCCCAGTTACATCTTGATGGGGATGTCACTTCCATTCCCCTGGCTCAGAGCAAGGCCACAGCTATTTAACATATCTATGTAACCAGTCAAAGGTTATAGATATGTTAAATGAACCCGCCAGAGGTTAGCTGCAAAGCTGTTGCTACGCAAAACAGCTCTCAATGGGCCTTCTCCATTTGTCCCTTCCCCCAACCCATACCTGTGGAGGGGGTGAGGACATCCTAATATTTTCTGAACACCTTGAGTTCTGGACCCCATTCCAAATCCCTATTTGGGCCCCCCCCCCCTTGGCTGCACCCTGTTACAATCCCTCCTTTCAGATATACACCCACTTTATAATCTTATAAAGGACAATGGATGAAGGTCTCATCTTCTTGTAACTACTTCCGGCTGGACATGGATGTCGTTCTACCTACCCTTGGGTAAGGGGTGCCCTGAAAAAGGGAGGGGGTGCAGCACAGATGAAGAATTCCTTCCTGTAAGGGGAAGGACCTTACAGAATCCTGTTCAGTTGGCTGTCACCAGGAAGTCACAGGCTTGGTGTCCAAAGGCTGGTATTACTGGACCGTTGGCATCCTGGTCATATTCTGGGGTTGACAGATTTGGAAAGAATTGGAAGGACAATTAAATCATAACCACTAAATCACAAAGGCAGGGACTTAGGTAAAGAATGGCTTATCAGGAGGAAGGTGTGCAAGGCATGCTACACCTGTCCAAAACTCTTGTGGCCCATTATACTTCACTCAGGCTGAGGGGAATATATTAGGATTTACCTCCTTTCAGATAGCTGGGCCGTTTCTGTCCAAGCCATCAAGACAGAAAAGGGAAAATCAGTTCTAAAGTGAAGCCCACAGACCGCCCGAACCGTTCACCAACCCAACCACTTAGTTCAGCCAAACCATTGAGTTTCAAGGGGCAATGATGAAGAAGAGCTCCTTAAGTGAGGCCTATATTATAACCAACCACTCATGCAATGAAGTCATAGGCATATGCCCTATGAAAACAGAAGAACACAGGTTAGTTCACACAACAATCCCCAAAAGAGTCTCTGTGCCTGTGAGACTGTCTTTTGGGAAGATGTTCAGTTGCGAGACCCTTCCTGCAATGACATTTAGCAATGACAATTTGATAGGTCCTCCATACCTGTAAATTGTACATCTTTGGTGATATTACAAACCCAGTTTCAACTTTCAAATGAAAAACTTTCAAGACAGCTGCACCATTCTGATGTCCAACACTGAATATTGTGACTTTCCTTGAACCACAATTTTTCTCCTAAGATCACCCTCATTGTTACTAAAGGGACTACTTTGATTCCTGCTTTTAATTTTGACTGTTCATTTGCATAAACACACAAGAGCAGCCTGGATCACTTATGATCTTTAAGTCTGCTTTGCTGGAATTCATACAGGGAACCTTTAGAGTGACTTCTCAGTCCACCCCTCAGGGCACAGAAGCAGAGCCACACATCTACCATCTGGCTTCACCTGCGCCAGTTGTTTTACTCAACTCCTTGAGGCTTCCATTGTGCCTACAGATTCCTTTTTGGCCATTTTTCAGGAAAGCAACCATCGCTCCTTCCCTGGAAAGACTGCCATGAACCGTACAACCAACCAAAGTACCAGACTTTTCTTGTGGGCTTACACTAGCATCACAAGTCAATCCCAGTTCCTCAGGGCTCTCTGGCAATGACCAGAACCCATACATGCCTCTTTCAGGCGTGACATTCCAGTCAAACTCTTGGTTAATAAACCACTATTAGTGACTGGTCTTATTGGATTTATGCAAAGAAACCTTATGTCACCACTCACTCCTTCAGAATGGTAAATTCTGAAGGGATCAGGTAGGGAGAAAAATACAAAGTGTGAAGGAAAATCCTTCTCCTTCTGATATCCACCAGGCTTCTCAAAACTTTCCTATAGAGTGTGATACAGAATGTGAAGTTTCAACCTTTCCTGGAATGCTCAATTTCCTTTTCAGAGCAGATACAGGGCAAAATTCAAAACACAGAGTTCCAAAACAATACACAGGTGGAGGCATTCTCTTGCAGCAATGTGTCCATCGGTGCCTCGCAGAGACATGCTCCTTCAGGCCCAGTCTCTTGGCAGAGACATGCCCCTTTGCCTATGGCTGAAGCACTCATCAGCCCCAAATGACCCTTCCTGGGTCCTGAGTGGCAAAGGAATGCTTCCCAACTGGTTACAGTGACCTTTCTTAGGTCTTCAAATACAGGTTTCTGATCAGAAACAGAACCAAATTGCACAGACTTGTTCTTTTCAGATCTGGTCTCATGGCAGAGACATGCCCCCTTTGCCTCTGGCTAAAGCACTCATCAGCCCCAAATGACCCTTCCTGGGTCCCAAGTGGCAAAGGCATTCTCCCCAACCGGTTACAGGTGACCTTTCACTAGGTCTTACAGCAACCTTTTTTAGGTCTTACAATACAGAAGGTTTCTGATCAGAAACAAAACCAATGTGACAAATTTGCTCTTTCCCCACAAAACCAGAAAACAGGTAGTTGAGGTTTCCTTTACTCTAGGTTTAAAACTTTCACATCCTTTATACATATTTTTACTCATCCACATTTAACCATCATTCTCTTTTAATCCTGGTTCCTTTCCCACACTGGGAAGGACTATACTTAAACTCAGTACTTAAACTCAGTATGGGGCAGTTACAAGTCTCTAGCACTACAGGTACCTTCCACTCAAAGTCCCTAGATTCGCAGGAACATCCTGCAGCTTTCTGAAGCTTAGACCTTGCAAACACCCTATATATCAGATAGTCACTCTTGGACCTCAGTTCATGACCTTCAGAACCAGAGCCATTCCTATCACAACCAGTTATACAGAGAACCTGACTGTTGCAGTGCCCACACAGCATCAGCATACAGCCCATAATCTGAAGAGAACCCTTAGCCCACCACCTTGTCCAGTTCCAAGATGGCAGCGCCCATGCATGCTGGGTCATCCAAGGTGGCAACAACCATGCAAACTCAGTCCTCCATGGTGGGGCACTCACGTGGCTCCTCCTCCATTTTACCCAAAATGGCGGTGAACCCACATGGCTTGCTGTCCAACCCTAACATATATTCAGGCTCGGCTTACAGAGCCTAGGGATTTGCTTCCTCCCCAAACCTGAGTACAGGTTCCTTTAGTGCCACCTGGGCCCCTAAAAACTAAGTGAGCAACTGGGGGCAACCTGGGAAAAGCACACTAACCAAACCATTGTCCAAAACTCCATTATTCCAAAACGGTGTTCGGAAACCAGTTTTCAACCAAACCACTTTCACATCTCTGCTCTCTCCCCGTTTCATTTCCTTTTCACCTTTCCAGGCATGATAGGCATCCGATGCCCTCAGGAGGAGTGCAGAGAAATTCTCGAGACTGGAAAAACTCCAAAGTCTCACACTCTCGCACCTGAGGGGATCGGTCTGCCACGGACAATGATTGTCCCGGTGGAGTCGCCAAAAACTGTTACCGAAAAACAAGGGGCCAAAGGGTGATATACTATTACCAAAAGGAAACTCCCCAGGTTCATTATGTCCACTTCCTATAGGAAAGACATCTCTCAATACCAGAGACTGGTGAAAAGGGAAGGAAATGTTTATTTAATGCTATATACACTTAAAGTAGTGACCTAATGTGTTCATCAAAATCCCAAAGTCCCTTAAAACACCCACAAACACACACAGTCCTCCCTTCCCCCTTTGCCCAGTCTGGGGTACCATATCTCAGGAAAGGAAATAGAAGTCAGTGGCTCCGGCAGCCTGTGGTTCTTCCCAGTAATCCGTCTTGGCTGGTAGGCCTCCCTCGGTTCCCGGCACCATCAGCTGTGTCATTAGGACCTCTGCTAAACTCTTCTAAAGCTGTAGGGGTCCTCACTCTGGCAAAGCCGTGTGGCTCTCCTTTCTATTGCCACAGCCAAGTGGTCCTTCTCTGCACAATGGCTACAGGAGTCTCCACACTGTCAAAACCTAGTGGTTCTCTCCTCAATGGCTGCCATGTCTAAATTTAAACCCCCACGTCAATCCTCCTCTGCAGACCCATTTCTGACTCCTCCCACAACTGACCACACTTGCCAGCACTCTCATATTCTTCCAGCTTCACTGGGCTGCCATCGTGAGTCTGGGCAGGCATGGCCCCATGTCATGGAACTCTAATGCAGGTGCTGTAACTTAGGGAACCTGTCCCAGAGTTACGTCTTGGTGGGGAAGTTACCTCAATTCCCCGGGCTCAGAGCATGGCCACAGCTATTTAACATATCTATGCAACAAGTTAAAGGTTTTAGATATGTTAAATGACAATGCCACAGGTTAGCTGAAGAGCTATTACTATGCAAAAAAGCTCTCAATGGACCTGCTCCATTTGTCCCTTCCCCCAACGCACACATAAAGGAGAAGAGGTGAGGAAATCCTAATATTTCCTGGATATATTGAGATCTGGATACCAATCCAAATCCTTATTTGGGCCCACATCTTGGATGCACCATCTTACACAATTACCACACAGGATCTGAAAAACCTTCTGCTTCCTTAGGTATTGAATATGCTACAGCTACTGATTTAAGCCTACCTGCAATTTATTAATTTTTCCCATTATTGGTAAAAAAAATGTGTCTTAGCTGATGAATATCGCTCCAGGAGTGCTGGATAGAATTTCACTTCAAAGGGAAGGCACATAGATTGGAGAAGTCTGGATGGCGGGACTCCAATGGCTGGTGGTGGGTCACAGCTAGGGAAGCCTTTTCTGTGATATGGCTTCAGTATCTTCGCGAGCAGTTCCAAAGGTCACTCTGGAGAGTAAACAAAAGCATACCCTCTTCCCCAAATTAAGAGGTCTACAGTGCCCTGCCAAGTGCCATCTCCTAGCAAATCTTTACAAAAAACCCGAGGTTAAGGTGGTTTTGACTCTTTTGTCTGAAAGTGTTCTTCATTTGGAGTACAAAGTCATTCATCACAATTTAGAAAATAATACGTAAACATGGCTAACGTAATCAAAATTTGGGGGTGAGGACCCATGACGCCCACTTTTTCGTGTTTTAAGAAGGTTTTTAAAAGTATGATGAGCCCGTCCTACAATTGCCTGACTGCTGGGATTGTAAGGCATTCTTGTTTCATGCTGGATATTGCAATGCCGAAGAAAAACCTGAGTAGAGTAGGCATGGTATCCAGGGCCACTATCAGATTTAATTTGCTGAGGCCATCCTAATGCCTAAAGGCCTCAAGCCAATGGGCTTGTATATTTTTGGCAGATTTTCCTGTTAAAGCAGATGCATGCAG
>PVIA01011964.1:0-40905 GCA_004024845.1 Tonatia bakeri | reverse complement strand
CTTGCCAGGTTTTGGTATCAGGGTTATATTGGCTTCATAAAATATGTTAGGAATTATTGCCTCTTCTTCAGTTTTTTTGGAAGAGTTTAGGAAGGATAGATGTCAAACCTTCTTTGAATGTTTGGTAGAATTCACGGGTGATGCCAACTGGTCCTGGACTTTTTTAGGGGGAGTAGTTTGATGGTTGTTTCAGTTTTCTCACTGTTTATGGGTCTATGTAGATTTTTCATTTCTTCATGATTCAGTCTAGGAAGGTTATATATTTCTAGCATGAAAGTTTTCTTGAAGTTCTGTCTGGAGGTAGCCTCCAGTGGAGTGATTTGGGGAATGGGCAAGATATATGGAATTCCTTCTCAACTATTTTATTACAGTACCATTGTTTTAAATGTTTGACTGTCTAAACCTACCCAGAGAATGATTTGGTTTGAAAAGAATAGTTTTCTAGTTCCGGCCAAGATGGAGGCATAGGCAGTCGCATTGTGCCTCCTCGTGCAACCAAAACTAAAGACAACAAAAATTGAGAAACAAGAAACAACCAGAACAGAGAGAAATGAACTGAACAGAAGTCGGGCTCCAGTACATCCAGACCGGTAAGGAGCAGCAGAGTCGGAGGCCTGCGGAGAGGGGTCGAGGGGTCCCAGCGGGAAGAAACGCTGGCTGGCAGGCGCGGGTGTGCAGGGCGCAGACGGCAGCGGACGGACTGGTGGCGGACGCTGGGCGCGGGAGGCGACTAGCAGACCCAGTGAGGGGCGCAAGGCAGCTCAGCTGGCTGTCCACAGCCACACGTTTGCACGCAGACTGAGCAAAAACGGGCAACGCCGCCACGTTTCAAAGCTTAAGAGCCCCGTCTGGGAGCTGAGGCCGGGAGACTCTCTCAGCCTCACAGGAGACTTCTCGGGGAAGCCCACAGAGTCCGAGAGGGTGCACAAGCCCACCGCCCGGGATCCAGCACAGGAAGGGACCAGTTTGCTTGTGGGAGGCCGTGGAGGGGACGGGAGTCCTAGAGAGAGCAGAGCAGGCGCCATTGTTCCCTCTCAGACCCCGCCCCCACATACAACATCACAACCCAGCGACCGGGGGGCCTCGCCCCGGTGAACACTTAAGGCTCCTCCGCCCTTACAAAACAGCTGCAACCAAATCCAAGGAAAATAAAAAAGATGGCTCAAACATATTTGAAAGCCCCAGAACCAATTTTTTTTAAGTGACCAAGAGATAGCCGAATTACCAGATGCACAGTTCAAAGCACTGTTGATCAGGAAGCTCACAGAATTGGTTGACATAATTAGATGGACATAAATTAGATGAACAAATGCAGGCTATGATAAGAGAAATGAAGGAAAACACACAGGGAAATAATAGTGATGGGAAGAAAACTGGAACTCAAATCAGTGGAGTGGACCAGAAGGAAGAAAGGAACAACCAAACAGAAAAGAATGAAGAAACAAGAATTCAAGAAACTGAGGAGAGGCTTAGGGACCTCCAGGATACCTTTAAACGTTCCAACATCCGAATTATAGAGGTACCAGAAGGGAAAGAGGAAGAGCAACAAATTGAGAACTTACTTAAACAGATATTAAAGGAAAACTTCCCCAATCTGGCAAGGGAAATATACTTTCAGGAAGTCCAGGAAGCTCAGAGAGTCCCAAAGAGGTTGGACCCAAGGAGGAACACACCAAGACACATCATCATTACATTAGCCAAGGTAAAAATGAAGGAGAAGCAGCAAGAGACAAGGAGACAGTAACCTACAAAGGAGTTCCCGTCAGACTGTCAGCTGATTTCTCAAAAGAGACCTTACAGGGAAGAAGGGGCTGGCAAGAAGTATTCCAAGTCATGAAAAGCAAGGACCTACATCCAAGATTGCTGTCTCCAGCAAAGCTTTCATTTAGAATGGAAGGGCAGATAAAGTGCTTCTGAGATAAGGTCAAGTTAGAGGAGTTCATCATCACCAAGCCCTTATTATATGAAATGGTAAAGGGACTTACCTAAGAAAAAGAAGATTAAAAATATGAACAGTAAAAAAAAAGTCATCAAATGGAGGGTTAGCAACAGGGAAATGGGAGGAGGAGAGAGGGGGAAAAGATATAGAGAATAAGTAGCATAGACTGTAGGTAGAAAATAGGGTGAGGGCAAGAATAACATGGGAAATGTAGAAGCTAAAGAACTTATGACACATGGACATGAACTAAAGGGGGGAATGTGGGTGGGAGGGGATGGGCAGGGTGGTGGGGAGTGAAGGGGGAAAATGGGCCAACTGTAATAGCATAATCAATAAAATAAAGAATTTTAAAAAATAAGTAAAATAAAAAGAACCATTAAGCAGGAGTAGAGAAGGAAGATGAGAATTCTGAGCATGTATATATGCCTCTCTTGAAGGTGGTGAATACTGGCGCTAAAGTAAATATTTTGCCTCAAAAAGCAGAAGAAAAAAAGAAAAGAATAGTTTTCTGCTCTGGTGCATTGTAATCCGATAAAAAGGTAATTTTTACCTTGGAACTGATTGACACTGTTTCCTAAGAAAATAATTTAAGACAAGCACTAAATGAAATTGATCATTGCTGTGTTAATTATAATTGTGAGAAAATTAATTATAATTGTGAGAAATAGGATTATCTGGATGTCCAATGAGAAGAAAACTATGGTATATGTATGCAGTAGAATAGTATGTACAACATAGAAAATATGCCTTTGTGCTAGGAAGCTGACTTTCAGCTCTGGTTACAAGTGTGTAAAATATTCAGTATAATCTCTGGGTTGCAAATATCCCATCTGTAAAATGGGATGGTAAAGTAGCTGCCTCAGGGTTTTCATGAGGTTGGAAGGAAAGAATGCCCCTGAAGTTTTAGTTCATGCCTGAAAAAATAAGTGTGCAATAAATGCTAGCTGCTTCTGCTGCTGCCCTTATACACCATTTGATGGTGTATGTATAACAGCTATGGGGTTACTTGTTCCACTCACCTCTTATTTTGTTTCTTTCTTTTTTTTTTAAAGATTTTATTTATTTTAGACAGAGGGAAGGGAGGGAGAAAGAGAAAGTGAAACATCAGTGTGTGGTTGCCTCTTGTGCACCCCCTGCTGGGGACCTGGCCCACAACCCAAGCATGTGTCCTGACTGTGAATCGAACCAGTGAACTTTTGGTTTGCAGGCCTGCACTCAATCCACTGAGCTACATCAGCCAGGGCTCACCTCTTATTTTCTTGAAAGTGATTTTTCTCCTTTCTGTTACCAAATTCAAACCACCACTTATATAGGTCTTGAACCCATTAACTTTGTCCCATCTCCATCGATGTGGCCTATTTTAGCTTACCATCACCTCTCTGGTGGACTGCTCTAGTTGCCTCCCAGATGGCCTCACTGCCATATGGTTGGCACCTCTTCCAGTCTGTGTTCTATAATGGTGACTTTTGATAAGCATAAGTTTTTAAATTTGTTATGAAATGTTTTAGCTTTCATGTTTCATGTTTTGCCTTTCTGTGTACATTTTAGAACCATTATTTCAGTTTTTCCAAAAGGCCAGGGGGGATTTTTATTGATATATGTATTTGATCTATAGATCATTTTGGAAAGAATTGACAACATTAAGCTTTTCAATCCATGAATATGGTAAATCTCTCCATTTATTTAGATATTTAATTTTTTTTCAACAGTCTAGTGGAGATCCTGCACATTTTTCATTAGGTTTATTCCTACGTGTTTCATGTTTTTAATACCATTATAAGTAGTATTTTAAAATTTTATTTTCAATTGTTTGTTGCTATTCTGTAGAATACAGTTGTCTGTTTTATGTTGAGCATGTATCCTGTGACTTTGCTAAAGTCAGTTATTCTAGCAGGATTTTTCTGGTGCGGTACATTCCTTAGGGTTTTCTTATACACACAATAGTTTACAAATAAGGACAGTTTTACCTCTTCCTTGCCAGTATTTATACTTTTTAGTCCTTATTTTATTGCCCTGGCCGGGCCCTACAATCTAGTGTTGAACAGAAGTAGAAGTGATGACACTGGACACTTTTGCCTTGTCCCAGTCTCAGAGGGGAAGTATTCGTTATTTCACTGTTAACTGATGTTAGCCGTATTTGTTTTCTAGAAGCTAAACCTGCTCTTTGATATCAGGAATGGAGACTGAATTTTGTCAAATTAATCTTTGTGCATTTATTGATATGATACTACTGTCATACATGATCTCCTCGTTTATTTTGTTAACACAGAAGTCATTGGTTTTTTAAATTAAACTTACTTGAGATAATTGTAGGTAC
Source organism: Tonatia bakeri (assembly GCA_004024845.1). NCBI lineage: Eukaryota > Metazoa > Chordata > Mammalia > Chiroptera > Phyllostomidae > Tonatia > Tonatia bakeri. Next base: position 36,649 of record PVIA01011964.1, on the reverse strand, counting down.
ATCTACACTACAATTATATACGTACACAGTATGAGAAATAATATGGAGAGATTCCATGTGCCCTACCTGGATTTCCCTCGTGGGGACTTCTTGCAGAAGTGTGTGCAGTGTCAGTTGCTGTGAGCAGAGCGGTAACACAGGGACTCGGAGCACTTTGGAGCCCGTGGCTGTTAGCCTCGGGTCTCCCGAAACCATGGTGAAGTTGGGGAACAATTTTGTGGACAAGGGCACCGAGCAGGCACTGCTGGAGAGTGGCTTCTGCACCGTCCCACTGATAATGCCCTTCCACGTAAGTCAGCTGTAGTTCCTGCCCCTGGTACGGTGGTTGTGAAAACTGATACTGAACATGAACTTGACTGCAAAAAAAGCAAAGGGCAATAGCAGAGTTCACTGTTTGCATCACCAAGAGCATGTCTGAGAGGTTTAAGGTCTCTGTGCTGATCTTCATTCACCTGACCTTCCTCATGGGTGTCATCTTCCTGATCGTCTACAAGGTGTACAAGTATGAATGCCTTTGTTGTGACAGTTTCATCCTCAAGAATGCCCAGTGCATTCTTAATGTCTTGGTAGCCTACTCTGCCTGAGAAAGACCCTCCATTCCCTGGATAAATTCTACATTGTCCTGAACCACTGCTCACCTGCTCTGTGTTGCCCTGGATGTCTGTGCTTGGCAAGAGAAGCTGTTGGAGCAGGACATTCAAGCCCCTAATAAGTCAGCTTAGCAAGATGGGCAAGTTTCTTACAATGTGTCGCCTGAAGGTAACAAAGGGACTTGAGGGATATTTCATTAAACATAATTATAGATAATTTAGAGTTTACTCATTTATGGTGCATCCACTTCAGTTTGCTAATGCTGCTTTGCAAATAAAACTTGCTGCAGACCGCCAGTGGGCATAAAACCAAGGGCATATCAGCATTCCCTAAAGAGCTCTGATACCTCTTTTGCAATAGTCTGAGAAGGATAGGGTTAGCTGTTCCTTAAATATTTTGTAAAATTCTCCTGTGAAACCGTCAGGTTCAGGGCTTTTGTGTGCCAGGAGTTTTTTGATTCCTGCTGCAACTTCACCAGCTGTTAACAGTCTGTTCAGGCTTTCTGCTTCTTCCTGATTCAGTTTTGGAAGACTATATGTTTCTAGAAATTTGTCCATTTCCCCCAGGTTTTCAAATTTCTTGTCATGTAGTTGTTCATAGTAATTTCTTACAATCCTTTGTATTTTTGTGGTATCAGTTGTAATTTTTCCTCTTTCATTTCTGATTTTATTTATTTGGGTCCTCCTCTCCCTTTTTTTCTTGATGAGTTTGGTTAAAGGCTTATTGATTTTATCTTTTTAAAGAACCAGCTCCTGCATTTACAGATCCTTTGAATTGTTTTTTTAGTCTCTATGTCATTTAATTCTGCTCTGATCTTGATTATTTCCTTCCTTCTACCCGCTCTGGGCCTTGTTTCTTGTTATTCCTCCATTTCTTGTAGAGGTAGGGCTAGGTTGTTCATTTGAAATGCTTCTGTCTTTTCTAGGTAGGGTTGTGTTGCTATGAACTTCCTTCTCAGGACTGCCTTCACTGTGTTCCATAGGTTCTGAACTGTTGTGTGCTCATTTTCATTTGTTTCCACATAGTTTTTGATTTCTTCCTTAATCTCATCATTAACACATTCATTGTTTCATAGCATGCTATTCAGTCTGTATGAATTTGAGTGTTTCTGAGTATTTTCCTTGAGGTTGGTTTCTAGTTTCAAGCCCTTGTGGTTGGAGAAAATGCTTGGGATGATTTCAGTTTTCTTAAATGTGTTGAGGTTTGTTTCGTGTTCTGTCATGTAGTCTATCTTCTTACAAGTCTAGGAAGCACAGAATGTCTCAATCAACAGGTACCCAAAGAGGCCCATTACAAGATACATCATAATTAAAATGACAAAATTCCAAGACCAAGAGAGAATCTTAAAGACAGCAAGGGATAAACAGGAAGTAACATACAAGGGAGCCCCAATAAGGCTGGTAGCTGACTTCTCAGTGGAAATGCTCCAAGCCAGAAGAGATTGGCAAGGAATATTCCAAGTAATGAGAACCAAAGGCCTACAGCCAAGGCTACTCTACCCACCAAGACTCTCTATTGAAATGGAACGCCAAATAAGGAGCTTCCTAGACAAAAGAAGCCTCAAGGAATATACCTCCTCCAAACCAGCTCTGCAAGAGATGCTAAAGGGTCTGCTTTAAGAAAAGGAAGAAAAAGAATGAAAGAGAGGAACACAGGTACAAAGGGGAAAAAATGGCAATGAATAAGTACCTATCAATAATAACCTTAAATGTAAATGGATTAAATGTTCCAATCAAAAGACATAGGGTAGCTGAGTGGATAAGAAATCATGACCCACACATATGCTGCCTACAAGAGACCCACCTCAGGATAAAACACCTACACAGACTGAAAGTGAAGGGCTGGAAACATACTCCAAGCAAATGGACAGCGAAAAAAAAAGCCAGAGTAGCAATACTTATTTCAGACAAAATAGATTTCAAAACAAAGGCCATAAAAAAAGACACAGAAGGACATTTTATAATACTCAAGGGAAGAATCCATTAAGAAGAAATAAATATTTTAAACATATATGCACCCAACATAGGAGGACCCAAACTTACAAGGAAAATCTTGGAGGACTTCAAGCATATAGACAGCAACATGCTTATATTAGGGGATTTTAACACCCCACTGTCAACAATGGATAGATCTTCCAAACAAAATATCAACAAGGATATTGTGCAACTGAATGATGCATTAGATCAAATGGACTTAACTGATATATATAGAACCTTTCACCCCTCCAAAAAGCAAAATACACATGCTTTTCCAATGACTTAACTATTTTAGTTTCTTTGCCTTTCCATATACATTTTAGAATAATCTTTACAGTAACAAAACATCTTGCTGGGACTTGATAGGAATTGCATTAATCCTGTATACTAATTTAGGGAGAATCAACATATGTTGAGTCTTACAATCCGTGAGCATGTTATATCTCTCCATTTATAACTTATTTTTTATAACAATTGTATAGTTGCAGCATACAAGTACTATAAATGTTTTGTTTTATACCTCACATTTCATTTTTTGAGCATTTGTACATACTGCACTTTAAATTTCAGTGTCCATATTTGTATTACCAGTATGTTTAAATAAGGTAGACTTGTATGTCTGTCTTGTATCTGTGATTTTGCTGAATTCACTTACTAGTTCTAAGAGTTTATTTGTAGGTCTTTGGGATTTTCTCTTAGGCAATCATGTCATCTGCAACTAGGGACAGTTTTCTTTTTACTTTTCAATTTGTGTGCCTTTTATTTCCTTTACTTGCCTTACAAGAAGTTCCAGGGCTCTGTCGAACAATATTGGTGAGAGTACACATCCTTCTCTTGTTCCTGATCTTGGGGGAATGCATTCCAAGGTTTTCACCATAAGTACATATATACTGTTATCTATAGGTTTTTCATAGATAGTCTTTATCGAATTGATAAAATCGTTTTCTGAGTTTTTATCATTAATGGGTGTTGAACTTTGTCAAATGCCTTTTCTACTTCAATTGCTAGATCATGTGATATTTTTCTTATATGGTAGATTGCACTGATTGATTTTATAGTATTGAACTAGCATTTCATTCTTTTTTTAAATGAATGAAGCATTTCATTCTTCTAGCATTTCATTCTTATTTTATTGATTATGCTGTTGTCCTATTTCCCCCTTTATTCCCCTCCGCCCTGCACAATCCTTCCCACCCTCATTTTCCCCCACTGTAGTTCATGTCCATGAGTTATATATAGAAGTTCTTTAGTGTCTATATTTCCTATACTATTCTTAACCTCCCCCTCTCTATTTTCTACCTACCATTTATACTTTTTATTCTCTGTACCATTTCTTCCTCTCTCAGCCTCCCACTCCTCCGCTGATAACCCTCCATGTGATCTCCATTTCTGTGATTCTGTTCCTGTCCTAGTAGTTTGCTTAGCTTGTTTTTGTTTGTTTTTAGGTTTGGTTTTTAATAGCTATTTGTTATCATTTTACCGTTCATATTTTTGATCATCTTCTTTTTCTTAGATAAGTCCCTTTAACATTTCATATAATAAGGGCTGGATGATGATGAACTCCTTTAACTTGACCTTATCTGAGAAGCACTTTATCTGCCCTTCCATTCTAAATGAAAGCTTTGCGGGATAGAGCAATCTTGGATGTAGGTCCTTGCCTTTCATGACCTGGAATACTTCCTTCCAGCACCTTCTTGCCTGCAATGTTTCTTTTAAGAAATCAGCTGATAGTCTTATGGGAACTCCTTTGTAGGTAACTGTCTCCTCTCCTCTTGCTGCTTTGCAGATTCTCTCTTTATCTTTAATCTTGGGTAATGTAATTATGATGTGCCTTGATGTGTTCGTCCTTGGGCCTTACTTCTTTGGGACTCTCTGGGCTTCCTGGACTTCCTGGAAGTCTATTTCCTTTGTCAGATTGGGGATTTTTCCTTCATTATTTTTTCAAATAGATTTTCAATTTCTTGCTCTTTCTCCTTCTGTCACTCCTGTGATTCGGATGTTGGAATGTTTAAAGATGTCCTGGAGGTTCCTAAGCCTCTCCACATTGTTTTGAATTCTTGTTTCCTCATTCTGTTCTGGTTGGATGTTTATTTCTTCCTCTGCTCCAAACCATTGATTTGAGACCTGGTTTCCTTCCTGTCACTGTTGGTCCCTGTTCATTTTCCTTTATTTCACTTTTCATAGCCTTCATGTTTTCTTCTACTTTGTGACCATATTCAACCAATTCTGTCAGCATCCTGATTATCAGTGTTTTAAACTATGCATCTGATAGGTTGGGCATCTCTTCATTGCTTAGTTGTATTTTTTCTGGAACTTAGATCTGTTCTTTCATTTGGGCCATTTTTTTTTTTTGTCTTGGTGTTCTTATGTAGTAAGGGGCAGGGCCTTGGGTGTTCACCAGGGCAGGGCAACCCACGTTGCTGCGTTGTGATGCTGTATGTGGGGGAGGGGTCCGAGAGGGAACAGTGCCACTTGCTCTGCACCAGTTTTCAGTCACTTCCTCCACTACCCACACGTGAATTGGGTCCTTCTGGTGCCTATTCCTGATGGGTGGGATTGTGTATGTTCTAGAACCTGTGGGTCCCTCCAACAAACTTGCCTGTAAGGCTGGGAGTTTCTCCTTTCGCTTCAGCCCCCACAGGTATTTTCAGTCAGAGGCTTTGAGGCTTTATTTCCCCTCACTGGAACCCTGAGTTGTGTGGTCTGTCTTGCTCCCCAGTTGTTCCTCCTGGTTTATCTGCACACAAATTTGAGACCACCTGCTCCACCAGCTGCTGCCTCACCCAGTCCTCCAACTACTGCCTTGCCTCAAGTCCTTTCCACCTGGCTGTCCATCTCCACCCCTCCTACCAGTGTGGATGAATGTTTCTTCTTTAACTACTTGATGGTTGGACTTCCATACAGTTCGATTTTCTGTCAGCTCTTTTTTTTGTTTGTTTTAAAATTTGTTGTTGTCCTTGTTTTGGTTGTGCAAGGAGGCAGTGTGTCTATGTACACCTCCATCTTGGCTGGAAGTCCTGCATTCTTGAACTGAACCCAAGTTATGGTGTATGTAATTATATACACCATATAATGCTGTATATGGTATATATAATTTTATATATTGCTAAATTCTGTTGGATGACGTTTTAATAAGGACTTTTATGTCTATATCCATAAGGGTGTTCTGTAGTTTGTTTTGGGTTTTGTTTCTTTTTTTGGTGGTGGTGGTGGCAATAGTTGTATTGTCTGGTTTGGTATCAGGATAATTTTTCTTCATTTACTGGTGATGAAAATCATATGATCTTTCTTCGGTTTGCAGCCCAGCATTCAGTGAACCATACCAGTCAGGGCTGAACTTTCTTATTTATTTTGTTAATGTGGTGAAATGAATTGATAGATTTTTAAAATATCAAAACCAACCTTGAATTCCATGAGTAAATATCTAAAAATCATGATATATTATTATTTTAAAATATATTGCTGGATTTGATTTGTTAATATTTTCCTAAGGATTTTTGGTCTAGATTTTTAAGATTTTATTTATTTATTTTTATGGAGAGGAATGGAGAAAGAAAGAGAGGGAGAGAAACATCAATGTATGTTTGCCTCTCATGCACCCCCTACTGGGGACCTGGCCCGCAACCCAGGCATGTGCTGTGACTGAGAATCTAACCAGCAACCCTTCGTTTCGCAGGCCGACACTGAATCCACTGAGCCACACCAGCCAGAACTGAACTTTTCTACTTTTCTAATGTCATTAAAAGCTCTAGTTTTCCCTTTAAGCACTGTTTTAACTTTATCCCACAAATGTTACAGTTTTCTTATCACTCAGTGTGAACTAATTTTAACTTCCCAGGTTATTTAGAAATGTCCTGCTTAATTTCCAAATATTTGAGAATCTTTGAGACATCTAATTGTCAGTTTCAAATAGAATTTTGTTGTGGACCGAGACTATCCTGTCTGATTCAGTCCTTTGAAATGAGGTGGCACTAGTTCGAGGCCCAGCATACGTTGGTCACCGTCCCGGCGCACCTGAGAAGAGTGTACATTCTGCAGTGGTGACATGCTGGGTTCTTAATGCCTTCAGCCTACTTTAAAAAAAGTTCTCTCCAGAAGTTATGACTGTCATCACGAGAGGGTTAGTCCGATATAAGCTACTCTGACATTACCAATGTTATTTTTTATATATCATTTCTTCATAATATATTCTCTTTGAAAGCATTCTAATGGCAGATATATTAAAATGTAATAGGTTGTAAACAGGTTATAGTTTGTGTGATTCGTTGTCTGTGTAAATACCTATTTTTATCCAGTATATGTGCCCTAAAGCAATTGTAAGATCTTTGTATATATTAAATGATAATTGTTTTTTTTAAATATTATTTTAATGATTGTTCAAGTTCAGTTTTCTCCCCTTTACTCCCAATCAAGCCTAAATGATATTGTTTTTTCATTAATATGCATACTCCTTCTGGAAAGAAGTTTTATTTTTTTATGTTTTATTACATCAATTAAGGATGTAATAGAATATTTATTATTAAGCAACACCTGATACAGAGCCTGACATAATTCTTTACTGAATTTAATTAAAGATTCATCTCTTTCTCAAGGTATACTGCCTGGTTTCTTCTCTCGACGGTGGTCTCACATCTGAAACATGGCTACGGATTGGCTGGGCAGTATTGTGTCCATCAACTGTGGGGATAGCTTGGGTGTCTATCAGGGAAGGGTGTCGGCAGTGGATCAGGTCAGCCAGACCATTTCTCTCACCCGGCCTTTCCACAATGGAGTTAAGTGCCTTGTGCCAGAAGTCACCTTCAGGTGAGTCCCAACTGAATCTTCCAGATCTGATCTGGCGGTGAGTGGAGCTTGGACTGAAGCCAGATGCCAGTAGTGTGTGTGTAGGGCAGCTTTTGAGCAGTCTTCTTGTTGGAGGTGAGATTTTGCAGTATTGGATTGTGTAGTTAGCAGACTGTCATAATTAGCTTTCAGGTTTTGTAAAACATTTTCTGATCTCTGCCAAGTGTGGAATATTACATTATTTAAATGGGTCAAATTCCGAATTACCTCTTTGTTTTCGTTTATGGTTTTAGATTTTTTCTCAGTTTTATAGCACCGTGCTTTCTTAATCTAAGGTTGTTACTTATTTTCCCCTGCATAACTGTAGCTCTTCTTGTAGATCTGTATTACAATTTATCTCCAGAAGCACACTGTAGCCAGTAGCCGAAGTCCTTAGTTACAGGAATGCATTTTTCTTAGTGTTGGCTAGCGTATCTGCAGTTGAGTTGTCTTCACATTCCTCTTTTCAGCAGTTTGGCCAACTTATGTTAAAAAAAATAAATAAAAGGCTGTTGGGCAAGAGCTTCCTTAGCTTTCTGCACACTGCCCACGCGTAACCTTTTCTGTAGGTGTATCCGTTTTTATTTCTTACCTCCTCTGAAGTCTCAGTAGAAGAAACACCCTTTGTGTCCAGGGCTCACCTTATCATGTATGCTTTATTTGCTGTCCTTTTCTATCTCCTTTGAGACCCTAACCATCTTTTTCATGTCTTTAGTTTCAGCCATTATGCTGTCTTTTCCTCTCCACATTCTGATACCCCCAGGCCTCCCCCGTAGTGCAGGCATCCCCCCCCCCCCCCCACGTACAACCTGCATTTGTAACTATCATCTCCTTCTCTTCACACCCACATTTCTTTGCGGAGCGAAATAATCTGCCTTCATTTCCTTTGTGGCCTCATTGTCTAGTCCCTCCTTACCCGACCGTATCTTTTTTCTAACTTTACCATTTTGCTTAGCTAGCCCTTGTCAAGGTTACAGATGGCCTAATTGCCAAATTCAGTGTCAGTGTCTCAATTATAATTTATGCAAATACTCCCTAACTTTTTTTTTAATCCTCAGCTGAGAACATTGTTGTTTTTTTATTGCTTTTAGAGAGAAAGGAAGGGGGTGGGTGGGAGGAGAGAAAAACATGTGTGTGAGAGAGAAACTTTGATTGGCTGCCCTCTCGTACGGGAGATCCAGCCTGAGTCCTTTCAGTCACAGGACAGCTGTCCGGCCAGCGGAGCATGCCTGCCGGGCCAGCACTCACAACTTTTGAAAGTGTCTGCTTTTAGTTTCTCAGTCATTCCTCTGGGTTTTCTTTTCATGTTTTCCTCCATTCCTTTATCTTTTTTCCAGGTTCCTTTTCTTATACTCGCTTTTTAAGATTGGTTTCCTCAAATTTCTATCTTTGATTCTTCTCTCATCCTGTACTCCTTAGATAATCTCATGTATACCTTCTTATACATTAATGAGACCTCAAGTCTTTTTTATTAGTAATAATAACCATTTGTTGAATTCTTAATAACTAAACACTAGACTTAATGATTTGCATGTATCATGTCATTTATCCCTAAAACACTATAAACTGGCCATTGTTATTACTGATGACTTCTCTGTTTGCCTATACCAACTCTTTAATTTAGGCCCATTTTCTGAGCTCCAGACACTTTATTTTAATTGTCTACTGTGCATTTCAAGGTGGATATCCTTAAATCTGCAATTTAAGATTTTCGAAGTTAAATTCATGTTACCTACAGATTTCTTTTCCAAAAATTTACCCTTAGTAGGTGACTAATGACACTTTTCACCCAAGTTAGAAACTTAAGAATCATAATAAATTTTTCTTTCTCTTTGATCCTCCTGTTCACCAAAAGCCTGCGGGTTCCAAATGTCTCGTGGTTCCATCTTCCTTTCTCCCTTTTCATTGTCACTTGCCCTGTTTCTCTCCTCTTATTTCTTGCCTGGTCTCCTAACTGGTGCTCTGTTTTCTGCTTTCTCCGCCTACAGCCGCCAGAAAAATCTAGTGTGATTGTGACCGGCCCCTAATCGCCCCCACAGGCCTTGCCTCCTAGTGGCCTGCGTAAGCATCCGACCCTTTAGTCACGCCGTGACGTTTGTGTCCATCAAGTGGGCCACACGTTCAGCCTCTGAGCCTTGGCCTGGGATGCCTGCCCTGCCTGGCCAGCGCCGATTTGCCATCCCCCAGACTCAGTGTACATATTTCATCCACCTCTGCTCTCTGGTCTTCTTTGTACACCTCTGTCATAGGAGACTATGACAGAGTGTTGTAACACTTTAAAATATTTTTCCCTTTTTTATTGAATTTGTTGGGGTGACGCTGGTTAACAAGATTATTCAGCTTTCAAATGCACAATTGCACAACACATCGTCTGTGCACTGTCCGGAACCCCAAGTCAGGTCTCCTTCCATCACCATGCACGCCCCCGTATGCTCTTCCAGCTGCCCCCAGCAGGCACCACACTACGGTCTGTATCCATGAGTTTTTTCTCTTTTCTTTTTTGCTCAATCCCTCCACCCACTCAGCCCCCAGTATTTAACACTTTTGATTGTCTACTTGCCTTTTCTCTGACCAGACTGTGGGTTCTCTGTGGGCACGTGTTGCTTTTCATCTCTGTGTATCCCTTTCTTGGTGCAAGGCTCACCGCATACTAAGTGTTCTGTATGTGCCTCCTGAATGAGTGAGTGAGTGAGTGAATGAATGAAAAAAAGCTGTTAAGCATTCTGGAAATCTAAGATGATGATAGTTTTGTGATTAACAATCTAGCTCTTTAAAGGGCAGTGCTGTGTCAGTGCCGTGTTGGTGACTGAGCTGTGTGTCTTTAAGCTGTTTGTCCCTACCACCTTTCTTAGTTTTTGCCTTTGATAACTCACTGAGATGCAGCCCTATAAAGTTGTAGCTGGTTGCTATTGATTCCAGTTTCATCACTATTATATTTTTGAGAATTGGATTGTTTTGTGTGTTTCAGGGCAGGTGACATTATGGAGTTAAAAATTCTAGAGATACCAGGTCCTGGAGAAAACCAGCATTTTGGAGACCTTCAGACAGATTTAGGCTCCTCTGGTGTTGGGTACCAAATGGGTATCAGTCAGAATGGCATGGGCAGGTTGGTCAAGAAGCCGGCCCCTTCCAGCAGTGCCCCTCAGAACATCCCGAAGAGGACTGACGCGAAGAGCCACGACGCTGCCGTCCCCCCCCAGCAGCAGTGCTCCAGGAGCTGCGTGGACAGGCACGCGGAGCCCTTGAGTCAGTCCAGAAGTTTTCGTCGTCGGCACAACTCTTGTAAGTCAGAGCAAGTTGATTATTTCTTCTTAACCTGATGTTTGAGGCTGTAAGGCCTTACCCACTGCTGCTCTTTACGGAACGCTTTGTTACCCTAATGTGAAAGGGTGTTGGCAGAGCTTCCCAAGAATAGACTATGGTTCTCTTATTCCAGGGCTATTTCCCCAACTGCTAAGGGAAAAGACAAAAGCCGCTAGAGACGCACACCAGCTCCCACCCTCTCCTCCTCCTTCCCTTTCTTCAAGAAAACGCCTGCCTAGAGTTCCCCTAGACAGAAGTGGTAGTGTTTTTGTGGTTGTAGTGATATCTGTGTTGAACCTGCACTTAAGCTGCTCCAGGGGATTCTTGGATGACTTTTCTTCCTGTGATTTGGCCCCATCCTGAATTGGAGGAGAGGGCGGTGACTCGTCTAGACATCTGTGTGATCCTAGCTTCAGGCTGGCAGTCCTGGACCTGCTGCCCTCACTGTCCGCGCCGGCACGGCTGATTCACCGAGCCTGGCTCGCTCCGTGACGCACTCGCTGACACGGTGTGAGTCTGTTACACAGTGAGGAATCATAACAGATTCACTGGAGTCTGTGTGGCACTGGTGGCAGGGGGCATCATTTGGACTTCTGAAAATACCTGATTCTGTGAATAAAATTTTGAAATTTGAAAAAATGTGTTTCAAGATACTTTTCTTCAGTAACTATCTGAATTGACCATGACTGAAAACCTGAGATTGAAATTGAATTGTTACTTCTGTATCCTTTGAAAAATTATAGAACACTTGGATAGAAAATGAGTCTTTCCATTTAAATTTTAAAATCTTCACTACTTTGCTTTATTTTCTCTTTAGAAAAACAAAAACAAAACCAGACCTTTTTTTCTTTACTAAAAGTATTGACTTGTTTGTTAAAAGTTTAAATAGTCAAGCAGTTTATAATCTCATACACTTGGAGATCATTTTTATTAACCATTTATATATTTTTCAACATATTTTCTCCCTGTCATTAACATCTGATATTATTATGGTACATTTGTTACAATTAATGAGCCAACATTGATACATTATTATTAACTAAAGTCTATATATTATTCTTCCAGCAAACACATTACATTTAATAGTCATGTTGCCTCTTGGCTCTGATGGTTTCTCAGACTCTCATTGTTTTTGATGAACTAATTTTGGTAAGTACTGGTCAGATATTTGGTAGAATATCCCTCAGTTGGTATTTGATGTTTTCCATGTGATTGTACTGGGATTATGTGTTTTGGAGAGGAAGACCACAGAGATAAAGTGTTATTAACATTATATCACATCAAAGGTAGCTGTCCCCTGGGTGCCCGGGCTCTGAGGTTTCTCAAGTGGTGCAAACCAAGGTCAGCCCGACCTGTGTTTTGTCTGGGGCCACCCTGCCTGAGCTATAAAAGCAATCTGAGATGGTTGCTAGTTGTGGTGCTGGGCTTGGAGTTTCCAAGGCAAAGTCAAGCTGTGAATCTAGGCTGGTTTCTGCTAGTGCGGGGCCTAGGGCCACTTAACAGTAGGTATAGGGTCCCAGGGGGTGGGGGGGGCATTGGGTGCTCACTGAGGCTGGCTTTTGCTTTTTTGAGAGGATTTAGGAAGTTACGAAGTGTGAGCCAAGACCAGTCATTCATATGGGAAGGAAGCTTGGGTGGGCCCGGAAGCTGGATGGGACAGAGTCTCTGGGGATCTCCAGGACGAGGCAAACAGTGTTAGCCAGGTTGATGGAGACCTAGATATGGCACCAGCCTGCCAGCTCAGTGGCTGTGTTGGGGGGATGGTTCAGAAATGGGACAGTGGCCTCTGCCCGCCTTTCTGTGTGGGAGAAGGCTGTCTCGGCGCTCTTGCCTTGATCACAGACGCGTCATTTCTCCCCTGTGTGCCCTTGCGTGCCTTTTAAGCTGCTGCCTCAGTGCTGGAGCTCTGAGGGAGTGTGTCTGAGTAAGTCTGTGTGTGAGTTCTTTGAGAGGAACTGCTTGGGACTCCAGAAGTTTCTTTTTTTTTTAAAGATTTTATTTATAAAAAAAAAGATTTTATTTATTTATTTTTAGAGAGGGAAGGGAGGGAGAAAAAGAGCGAGAGAAACTTCAATGTGTGGTTGCTGGGGGCCGTGGCCTGCAACCCAGGCATGTGCCCTGACTGGGAATCGAACCTGCGATGCTTTGGTTCACAGTCCGCGCTCAATCCACTGAGCTACGCCAGCCAGGGCCAGAAGTTTCTTCCTCTGACTCAATCCCCACTGGTTTTTGCAGCCAAAAGTTATAGGAACTAAACTTCCTAGCTCTGGAACCTTGGGCTGGGGGACCTGTTGTGGGGCTGGGACTCCTCACTCTTGGGCATCCCTCCCGAACTTTCACCCACCACACATGGATATAGGACCGGACCATTCCACAGCTGTGCCTCTCCTACTAGTCTGGGTGGGTGCGGTTTCTTCATTTCTGTACTTGTCGGACTTCCGTTCAGCTCAGTTTCTGACAGTTCCGAGTGATGGTGGTTCTGTAATTTAATTGTAACTTTGATGTGGTTGTGCCAGGAAGCGAACCGTGCTCACCTGTGCTGCCGTCTTGACCGGAAGTCGGTTTTTGACTTTTGATGTTGACCTGAATTGCCTGGCTGAGGTAGTGTGTGTCAGATTTCTTCTGTAAAGTAACTCTTTCTCCCCCTTTCCATACTGTCCTCTTTCTAAGGAAGTCACTATGTGCACCCTACACCTAAGTGGGAGGGCATCGTGCACCCGAGATTTCTCTCCCATGTATTGATTTACTCAATCACTTATTTTTTTAATCAGTAAGGACTAAATTCTATACTGCTTTATTTTACGTGCTCAGCACTTCAGCTTTGACCAGAGGCGGCTCTTTCACTTGGCTGCGGTGCACCTTTGACACGCCCCCATTGCGTGCACTCTGACATGCAATTAGTGTGATGGCTTCTTCCCAGCAGTTCTTTACTTTGTGGCATGACAGGAAGCTCCAGGTTTGTCTTCCTCCTAGAAATAGCCATGATTCTAAGGAGCCCTGTTTCCTCTTATTGGAGAATAGTATTACAAACCATAGTCTGGGCACTTGATATACACACTGCTACTGGGTTTTCCCCTTTAAGATGACAGAACAGGGAAATATGTGTGCATACTTAATCTGTGTATATGTGCATACCATAAATATTTCTATATTATATGAAGCTAAATATGAGTTTATATTGATATCTGCAATTTTAATCCATTACCATGTGAATCATCTAGCCTCCTTTTCTTATCTGTAATTCCAACAGTGAGACACTTGTCTCCTTCCATTGTCTTAAATTACTCTATTCCAGTATACGTATATAGCAGTGTAAGAATTACTAATCTGTACCCTCACCCCTACATTGACTTGTTTCATATAACAAATTCTGTCACTTACTGCATTTCATCCTGAGATCCTCCAGCCTCCTCAGTGATTTTTAAAAATTTGTGTACATTAAAAAATAATAACAAGGACTTCCGGCCAAGATGGAGGCATAGGTAGACACACTGTGCCTCCTCGCACAAGCAAGATAGAGACAACAAAAGTTTAGAAACAGAGTAACAACCAGAACTGACAGAAAGTTGATCTGAATGGAGTCAGACAACCAAGGAGTTAAAACAGACATGTTCATCCAGACCAGTAGGAGGGGCGGAGTCGGGCAGCCAGACGGGGAGTGGTTGTGCGGTACAAAGAGCATTGGGACCAGGTGAGTAAGACTGCAGCCAGGAGACCCTGGGCTCACAAGTGGCATCTAGCAAACCCTGGCCGAGGGGTGGCAACCAGCAGACCCAGCAAGGCGGCGATTGTGAAGCAAGGCACTGCTCACAACCCAGGATCCCAGCGCTGGGAAATAGAGCCTTGGGGTGCTGATTGAAAACACCTGTGGGGGTTGAGGTGCAGGGAGAGATTTCCAACCTCACAGGTTACGTCATTGGAAAGACCAGTAGGGTGCACAAGCCCACCCATACAGGAATCAGTACCAGAAACATTCAGTTTGCTCGGGGGAAGTAGCGGAAGTGACTGAAATTGGCAGAGAGCGGAGCAAGCGCCATTGTTCCCTCTGGGACCCTGTCCCCACATACAGCGTCACAACCCAGAGACTGGGGTGCCTTGCCCTGGTGAACACCTAAGGCTCTGCTCCTCATACATAACAGGTGTGACCAAACCGAAAAAAAAGAGATGGCTCAAACAGAACAAATGAAAGCCTAAGAACCCATCCTTTTAAGTGACCGAGAGATAGCCAGCCTATCAGATGCACAGTTCAAAGCACTGGTGATCGGGAAGCTCACAGAATTGGTCAATTTTGGATGCAAATTAGATGAAAAAATGAAGGCTATGTTAAGTGAAATGAAGGAAAATGCACAGAGAACCAATAGTGATGGGAAGAAAACTGGGACTCAGATCAATGGAGTGGACCAGAAGGAAGAAAGAAACAACCAAACAGAAAAGAATGGAGAAATAAGAATTCAAAAAACTGAGGAGAAGCTTAGGAATCTTTAGGACATCTTTAAACATTCCAACATCTGAATTATAGGGGTACCAGAAGGAGGAGAGGAAGAGCAAAAGATGGAAAAGTTATTTGAACAAATAATAAAGGAGAACTTCCCCAATCTGGCAAAGGAAACAGACTTCCAGGAAGTCCAGGAAGCTCAGAGAGTCCCAAAGAAGTTGGACCCAGGGAGGAACACACCAAAGCACATCATCATTACATTAGCCAAGGTAAAAATGAAGGAGAGAATCCTAGAAGCAGCAAGAGATAAGGAGACAGTAATCTACAAAGGAGTTCCCATCAGACTGTCAGCTGATTTCTCAAAAGAGACCTTGCAGGCAAGAAGGTGCTGGAAAGAAGTATTCCAAGTCATGAAAGGCAAGGACCTACATCAAGACTGCGCTATCCAGCAAAGCTTTCATTTAGAATGGAAGGGCAGATAAAGTGCTTCTCAGATAAGGTCAACTTAAAAGAGTTCATCATCACGAAGCCTTTATTTCATGAAATGTTAAAGGGACTTATCTAAGAAAAGAAGATAAAAAAAACATGTATAGTAAAATGACAGCAAACTCAGTTATTAACAACCACACCTGAAACAAAACCAAAAGAAACTAAGCAAACAACTAGAACAGGAACAGAACCACAGAAATGGAGATCACATAGAGGGTTAGCAACAGGGGAGTGGGAGGAGGAGAGAGGGGGGAAAGGTACAGAGAATAAGTAGCATAGATGGTAGGTAGAAAATAGACAGGGTGAGGGCAAGAATAGTATGAGAAATGTAGAAGCTGAAGAACTTACGACACATGGACATGAACTAAAGCGGGGGAATGTCGGTGGGAGAGGGTGTGCAGGGTGGAAGGGGATGGAGACGGGTAATGGGACAGCTGTCATAGCATAATCAATAAAATATTTTTTAATATTAAAAAATTTTAATGTATGTACATTATAGCTCACTCTTTGGCTTCTGAAGTTCTGTGGATTTTAACAAATGCAGTGTCTTGTGTCCACTGTTACAGTATCATACACAATCCCTCGTTTTACATGTTCAGTCCTTTCCCCTTTCCCTTTATGATCTCTCGTTGCTGACCACTCTTTTCTGCCACAGTAAAAACTGATCTTTTACCAACCTCGTAGTTTTGCCCTTTCCAAAACATTGCAGTTTTTTTACTTTTATTTTTTAATATATTTTATTGATTATGCTATTACAGCTGTCCCATTTCCCCCCTTCATTCCCCTCCACCCTGCACACCCTCTCCCACCCACATTCCCTTGCTTTAGTTCATATCCATGTGTCATAAGTTCTTTACCTTCTGTATTTCCCATACTATTCTTGCCCTCCCCCCTATCTATTTTCTACCTACCATCTATGATACTTATTTTCTGTACCTTTACCCCCTCTCCCCTCCTCCCACTCCCCTGTTGCTAACCTTCCATGTGATCTCCATTTCTGTGGTTCTGTTCCTGTTCTAGTTGTTTGCTTAGTTTCTTTTGGTTTTGTTTTAGGTGTCGTTGTTAATAATTGTGAGTTTGCTGTCATTTTACTATACATGTTTTTTTTTATCTTCTTTTCTTAGATAAGTCCCTTTAACATTTCATATAATAAGGGCTTGGTGATGATGAACTCCTTTAACTTGACCTTATCTGAGAAGCACTTTATCTGCCCTTCCATTCTAAATGAAAGCTTTGCTGGATAGAGCAATCTTGGATGGAGGTCCTTGCCTTTCATGACTTGGAATACTTCCTCCTAGCCCCTTCTTGCCTGCAAGGTCTCTTTTGAGAAATCAGCTGACAGTCTGATGGGAACTCCTTTGTAGATTACTGTCTCCTTATCTCTTGCTGCTTCTAGGATTCTCTCCTTCATTTTTACCTTGGCTAATGTAATGATGATGTGCTTTGGTGTGTTCCTCCCTGGGTCCAACTTCTTTGGGACTCTCTGAGCTTCCTGGACTTCCTGGAAGTCTATTTCCTTTGCCAAATTGGGGAAGTTCTCCTTTATTATTTGTTCAAATAACTTTTCCATCTTTTGCTCTTCCTCTCCTCCTTCTGGTACCCCTATAATTCAGATGTTGGAATGTTTAAAGATGTCCTAAAGATTCCTAAGCCTCTCCTTATTATTTTGAATTCTTATTTCTCCATTCTTTTCTGTTTGGTTGTTTCTTTCTTCCTTCTGGTCCACTCCATTGATCTGAGTCCCAGTTTTCTTCCCATCACTATTGGTTCTCTGTGCATTTTCCTTCATTTCACTTAACATAGCCTTCATTTTTTCATCTAATTTGCATCCAAAATTGACCAATTCTGTGAGCTTCCCGATCACCAGTGCTTTGAACTGTGCATCTGATAGGCAGGCTATCTCTCGGTCACTTAAAAGGATGGGTTCTTAGGCTTTCATTTGTTCTGTTTGAGCCATCTCTTTTTTTTCGGTTTGGTCACACCTGTTATGTATGAGGAGCAGAGCCTTAGGTGTTCACCAGGGCAAGGCACCCCAGTCTCTGGGTTGTGACGCTGTATGTGGGGACAGGGTCCCAGAGGGAACAATGGCGCTTGCTCCGCTCTCTGCCAATTTCAGTCACTTCCGCTACTTCCCCCGAGCAAACTGAATGTTTCTGGTACTGATTCCTGTATGGGTGGGCTTGTGCACCCTACTGGTCTTTCCAATGACGTAACCTGTGAGGTTGGAAATCTCTCCCTGCACCTCAACCCCCACAGGTGTTTTCAATCAGCACCCCAAGGCTCTATTTCCCAGCGCTGGGATCCTGGGTTGTGAGCAGTGCCTTGCTTCACAATCGCCGCCTTGCTGGGTCTGCTGGTTGCCACCCCTCGGCCAGGGTTTGCTAGATGCCACTTGTGAGCCCAGGGTCTCCTGGCTGCAGTCTTACTCACCTGGTCCCAATGCTCTTTGTACCGCACAACCACTCCCCGTCTGGCTGCCCGACTCCGCCCCTCCTACTGGTCTGGATGAACATGTCTGTTTTAACTCCTTGGTTGTCTGACTCCATTCAGATCAACTTTCTGTCAGTTCTGGTTGTTACTCTGTTTCTAAACTTTTGTTGTCTCTATCTTGCTTGTGCGAGGAGGCACAGTGTGTCTACCTATGCCTCCATCTTGGCCGGAAGTCCTTGTTATTATTTTTTAATGTACACAAATTTTTAAAAATCACTGAGGAGGCTGGAGGATCTCAGGATGAAATGCAGTAAGTGACAGAATTTGTTATATGAAACAAGTCAATGTAGGGGTGAGGGTACAGATTAGTAATTCTTACACTGCTATATACGTATACTGGAATAGAGTAATTTAAGACAATGGAAGGAGACAAGTGTCTCACTGTTGGAATTACAGATAAGAAAAGGAGGCTAGATGATTCACATGGTAATGGATTAAAATTGCAGATATCAATATAAACTCATATTTAGCTTCATATAATATAGAAATATTTATGGTATGCACATATACACAGATTAAGTATGCACACATATTTCCCTGTTCTGTCATCTTAAAGGGGAAAACCCAGTAGCAGTGTGTATATCAAGTGCCCAGACTATGGTTTGTAATACTATTCTCCAATAAGAGGAAACAGGGCTCCTTAGAATCATGGCTATTTCTAGGAGGAAGACAAACCTGGAGCTTCCTGTCATGCCACAAAGTAAAGAACTGCTGGGAAGAAGCCATCACACTAATTGCATGTCAGAGTGCACGCAATGGGGGCATGTCAAAGGTGCACCGCAGCCAAGTGAAAGAGCCGCCTCTGGTCAAAGCTGAAGTGCTGAGCACGTAAAATAAAGCAGTATAGAATTTAGTCCTTACTGATTAAAAAAATAAGTGATTGAGTAAATCAATACATGGGAGAGAAATCTCGGGTGCACGATGCCCTCCCACTTAGGTGTAGGGTGCACATAGTGACTTCCTTAGAAAGAGGACAGTATGGAAAGGGGGGGAAAGAGTTACTTTACAGAAGAAATCTGACACACACTACCTCAGCCAGGCAATTCAGGTCAACATCAAAAGTCAAAAACCGACTTCCGGTCAAGACGGCAGCACAGGTGAGCACGGCTCGCTTCCTGGCACAACCACATCAAAGTTACAATTAAATTACAGAACCACCATCACTCGGAACTGTCAGAAACTGAGCTGAACGGAAGTCCGACAAGTACAGAAATGAAGAAACCGCACCCACCCAGACTAGTAGGAGAGGCACAGCTGTGGAATGGTCCGGTCCTATATCCATGTGTGGTGGGTGAAAGTTCGGGAGGGATGCCCCAAGAGTGAGGAGTCCCAGCCCCACAACAGGTCCCCCAGCCCAAGGTTCCAGAGCTAGGAAGTTTAGTTCCTATAACTTTTGGCTGCAAAAACCAGTGGGGATTGAGTCAGAGGAAGAAACTTCTGGCCCTGGCTGGCGTAGCTCAGTGGATTGAGCGCGGACTGTGAACCAAAGCATCGCAGGTTCGATTCCCAGTCAGGGCACATGCCTGGGTTGCAGGCCACGGCCCCCAGCAACCACACATTGAAGTTTCTCTCGCTCTTTTTCTCCCTCCCTTCCCTCTCTAAAAATAAATAAATAAAATCTTTTTTTTTATAAATAAAATCTTTAAAAAAAAAAGAAACTTCTGGAGTCCCAAGCAGTTCCTCTCAAAGAACTCACACACAGACTTACTCAGACACACTCCCTCAGAGCTCCAGCACTGAGGCAGCAGCTTAAAAGGCACGCAAGGGCACACAGGGGAGAAATGACGCGTCTGTGATCAAGGCAAGAGCGCCGAGACAGCCTTCTCCCACACAGAAAGGCGGGCAGAGGCCACTGTCCCATTTCTGAACCATCCCCCCAACACAGCCACTGAGCTGGCAGGCTGGTGCCATATCTAGGTCTCCATCAACCTGGCTAACACTGTTTGCCTCGTCCTGGAGATCCCCAGAGACTCTGTCCCATCCAGCTTCCGGGCCCACCCAAGCTTCCTTCCCATATGAATGACTGGTCTTGGCTCACACTTCGTAACTTCCTAAATCCTCTCAAAAAAGCAAAAGCCAGCCTCAGTGAGCACCCAATGCCCCCCCCACCCCCTGGGACCCTATACCTACTGTTAAGTGGCCCTAGGCCCCGCACTAGCAGAAACCAGCCTAGATTCACAGCTTGACTTTGCCTTGGAAACTCCAAGCCCAGCACCACAACTAGCAACCATCTCAGATTGCTTTTATAGCTCAGGCAGGGTGGCCCCAGACAAAACACAGGTCGGGCTGACCTTGGTTTGCACCACTTGAGAAACCTCAGAGCCCGGGCACCCAGGGGACAGCTACCTTTGATGTGATATAATGTTAATAACACTTTATCTCTGTGGTCTTCCTCTCCAAAACACATAATCCCAGTACAATCACATGGAAAACATCAAATACCAACTGAGGGATATTCTACCAAATATCTGACCAGTACTTACCAAAATTAGTTCATCAAAAACAATGAGAGTCTGAGAAACCATCAGAGCCAAGAGGCAACATGACTATTAAATGTAATGTGTTTGCTGGAAGAATAATATATAGACTTTAGTTAATAATAATGTATCAATGTTGGCTCATTAATTGTAACAAATGTACCATAATAATATCAGATGTTAATGACAGGGAGAAAATATGTTGAAAAATATATAAATGGTTAATAAAAATGATCTCCAAGTGTATGAGATTATAAACTGCTTGACTATTTAAACTTTTAACAAACAAGTCAATACTTTTAGTAAAGAAAAAAAGGTCTGGTTTTGTTTTTGTTTTTCTAAAGAGAAAATAAAGCAAAGTAGTGAAGATTTTAAAATTTAAATGGAAAGACTCATTTTCTATCCAAGTGTTCTATAATTTTTCAAAGGATACAGAAGTAACAATTCAATTTCAATCTCAGGTTTTCAGTCATGGTCAATTCAGATAGTTACTGAAGAAAAGTATCTTGAAACACATTTTTTCAAATTTCAAAATTTTATTCACAGAATCAGGTATTTTCAGAAGTCCAAATGATGCCCCCTGCCACCAGTGCCACACAGACTCCAGTGAATCTGTTATGATTCCTCACTGTGTAACAGACTCACACCGTGTCAGCGAGTGCGTCACGGAGCGAGCCAGGCTCGGTGAATCAGCCGTGCCGGCGCGGACAGTGAGGGCAGCAGGTCCAGGACTGCCAGCCTGAAGCTAGGATCACACAGATGTCTAGACGAGTCACCGCCCTCTCCTCCAATTCAGGATGGGGCCAAATCACAGGAAGAAAAGTCATCCAAGAATCCCCTGGAGCAGCTTAAGTGCAGGTTCAACACAGATATCACTACAACCACAAAAACACTACCACTTCTGTCTAGGGGAACTCTAGGCAGGCGTTTTCTTGAAGAAAGGGAAGGAGGAGGAGAGGGTGGGAGCTGGTGTGCGTCTCTAGCGGCTTTTGTCTTTTCCCTTAGCAGTTGGGGAAATAGCCCTGGAATAAGAGAACCATAGTCTATTCTTGGGAAGCTCTGCCAACACCCTTTCACATTAGGGTAACAAAGCGTTCCGTAAAGAGCAGCAGTGGGTAAGGCCTTACAGCCTCAAACATCAGGTTAAGAAGAAATAATCAACTTGCTCTGACTTACAAGAGTTGTGCCGACGACGAAAACTTCTGGACTGACTCAAGGGCTCCGCGTGCCTGTCCACGCAGCTCCTGGAGCACTGCTGCTGGGGGGGGACGGCAGCGTCGTGGCTCTTCGCGTCAGTCCTCTTCGGGATGTTCTGAGGGGCACTGCTGGAAGGGGCCGGCTTCTTGACCAACCTGCCCATGCCATTCTGACTGATACCCATTTGGTACCCAACACCAGAGGAGCCTAAATCTGTCTGAAGGTCTCCAAAATGCTGGTTTTCTCCAGGACCTGGTATCTCTAGAATTTTTAACTCCATAATGTCACCTGCCCTGAAACACACAAAACAATCCAATTCTCAAAAATATAATAGTGATGAAACTGGAATCAATAGCAACCAGCTACAACTTTATAGGGCTGCATCTCAGTGAGTTATCAAAGGCAAAAACTAAGAAAGGTGGTAGGGACAAACAGCTTAAAGACACACAGCTCAGTCACCAACACGGCACTGACACAGCACTGCCCTTTAAAGAGCTAGATTGTTAATCACAAAACTATCATCATCTTAGATTTCCAGAATGCTTAACAGCTTTTTTTCATTCATTCACTCACTCACTCACTCATTCAGGAGGCACATACAGAACACTTAGTATGCGGTGAGCCTTGCACCAAGAAAGGGATACACAGAGATGAAAAGCAACACGTGCCCACAGAGAACCCACAGTCTGGTCAGAGAAAAGGCAAGTAGACAATCAAAAGTGTTAAATACTGGGGGCTGAGTGGGTGGAGGGATTGAGCAAAAAAGAAAAGAGAAAAAACTCATGGATACAGACCGTAGTGTGGTGCCTGCTGGGGGCAGCTGGAAGAGCATACGGGGGCGTGCATGGTGATGGAAGGAGACCTGACTTGGGGTTCCGGACAGTGCACAGACGATGTGTTGTGCAATTGTGCATTTGAAAGCTGAATAATCTTGTTAACCAGCGTCACCCCAACAAATTCAATAAAAAAGGGAAAAATATTTTAAAGTGTTACAACACTCTGTCATAGTCTCCTATGACAGAGGTGTACAAAGAAGACCAGAGAGCAGAGGTGGATGAAATATGTACACTGAGTCTGGGGGATGGCAAATCGGCGCTGGCCAGGCAGGGCAGGCATCCCAGGCCAAGGCTCAGAGGCTGAACGTGTGGCCCACTTGATGGACACAAACGTCACGGCGTGACTAAAGGGTCGGATGCTTACGCAGGCCACTAGGAGGCAAGGCCTGTGGGGGCGATTAGGGGCCGGTCACAATCACACTAGATTTTTCTGGCGGCTGTAGGCGGAGAAAGCAGAAAACAGAGCACCAGTTAGGAGACCAGGCAAGAAATAAGAGGAGAGAAACAGGGCAAGTGACAATGAAAAGGGAGAAAGGAAGATGGAACCACGAGACATTTGGAACCCGCAGGCTTTTGGTGAACAGGAGGATCAAAGAGAAAGAAAAATTTATTATGATTCTTAAGTTTCTAACTTGGGTGAAAAGTGTCATTAGTCACCTACTAAGGGTAAATTTTTGGAAAAGAAATCTGTAGGTAACATGAATTTAACTTCGAAAATCTTAAATTGCAGATTTAAGGATATCCACCTTGAAATGCACAGTAGACAATTAAAATAAAGTGTCTGGAGCTCAGAAAATGGGCCTAAATTAAAGAGTTGGTATAGGCAAACAGAGAAGTCATCAGTAATAACAATGGCCAGTTTATAGTGTTTTAGGGATAAATGACATGATACATGCAAATCATTAAGTCTAGTGTTTAGTTATTAAGAATTCAACAAATGGTTATTATTACTAATAAAAAAGACTTGAGGTCTCATTAATGTATAAGAAGGTATACATGAGATTATCTACGGAGTACAGGATGAGAGAAGAATCAAAGATAGAAATTTGAGGAAACCAATCTTAAAAAGCGAGTATAAGAAAAGGAACCTGGAAAAAAGATAAAGGAATGGAGGAAAACATGAAAAGAAAACCCAGAGGAATGACTGAGAAACTAAAAGCAGACACTTTCAAAAGCTGTGAGCGCTGGCCCGGCAGGCGTGCTCCGCTGGCCGGACAGCTGTCCTGTGACTGAAAGGACTCAGGCTGGATCTCCCGTACGAGAGGGCAGCCAATCAAAGTTTCTCTCTCACACACATGTTTTTCTCTCCTCCCACCCACCCCCTTCCTTTCTCTCTAAAAGCAATAAAAAAACAACAATGTTCTCAGCTGAGGATTAAAAAAAAAGTTAGGGAGTATTTGCATAAATTATAATTGAGACACTGACACTGAATTTGGCAATTAGGCCATCTGTAACCTTGACAAGGGCTAGCTAAGCAAAATGGTAAAGTTAGAAAAAAGATACGGTCGGGTAAGGAGGGACTAGACAATGAGGCCACAAAGGAAATGAAGGCAGATTATTTCGCTCCGCAAAGAAATGTGGGTGTGAAGAGAAGGAGATGATAGTTACAAATGCAGGTTGTACGTGGGGGGGGGGGGGGGATGCCTGCACTACGGGGGAGGCCTGGGGGTATCAGAATGTGGAGAGGAAAAGACAGCATAATGGCTGAAACTAAAGACATGAAAAAGATGGTTAGGGTCTCAAAGGAGATAGAAAAGGACAGCAAATAAAGCATACATGATAAGGTGAGCCCTGGACACAAAGGGTGTTTCTTCTACTGAGACTTCAGAGGAGGTAAGAAATAAAAACGGATACACCTACAGAAAAGGTTACGCGTGGGCAGTGTGCAGAAAGCTAAGGAAGCTCTTGCCCAACAGCCTTTTATTTATTTTTTTTAACATAAGTTGGCCAAACTGCTGAAAAGAGGAATGTGAAGACAACTCAACTGCAGATACGCTAGCCAACACTAAGAAAAATGCATTCCTGTAACTAAGGACTTCGGCTACTGGCTACAGTGTGCTTCTGGAGATAAATTGTAATACAGATCTACAAGAAGAGCTACAGTTATGCAGGGGAAAATAAGTAACAACCTTAGATTAAGAAAGCACGGTGCTATAAAACTGAGAAAAAATCTAAAACCATAAACGAAAACAAAGAGGTAATTCGGAATTTGACCCATTTAAATAATGTAATATTCCACACTTGGCAGAGATCAGAAAATGTTTTACAAAACCTGAAAGCTAATTATGACAGTCTGCTAACTACACAATCCAATACTGCAAAATCTCACCTCCAACAAGAAGACTGCTCAAAAGCTGCCCTACACACACACTACTGGCATCTGGCTTCAGTCCAAGCTCCACTCACCGCCAGATCAGATCTGGAAGATTCAGTTGGGACTCACCTGAAGGTGACTTCTGGCACAAGGCACTTAACTCCATTGTGGAAAGGCCGGGTGAGAGAAATGGTCTGGCTGACCTGATCCACTGCCGACACCCTTCCCTGATAGACACCCAAGCTATCCCCACAGTTGATGGACACAATACTGCCCAGCCAATCCGTAGCCATGTTTCAGATGTGAGACCACCGTCGAGAGAAGAAACCAGGCAGTATACCTTGAGAAAGAGATGAATCTTTAATTAAATTCAGTAAAGAATTATGTCAGGCTCTGTATCAGGTGTTGCTTAATAATAAATATTCTATTACATCCTTAATTGATGTAATAAAACATAAAAAAATAAAACTTCTTTCCAGAAGGAGTATGCATATTAATGAAAAAACAATATCATTTAGGCTTGATTGGGAGTAAAGGGGAGAAAACTGAACTTGAACAATCATTAAAATAATATTTAAAAAAAACAATTATCATTTAATATATACAAAGATCTTACAATTGCTTTAGGGCACATATACTGGATAAAAATAGGTATTTACACAGACAACGAATCACACAAACTATAACCTGTTTACAACCTATTACATTTTAATATATCTGCCATTAGAATGCTTTCAAAGAGAATATATTATGAAGAAATGATATATAAAAAATAACATTGGTAATGTCAGAGTAGCTTATATCGGACTAACCCTCTCGTGATGACAGTCATAACTTCTGGAGAGAACTTTTTTTAAAGTAGGCTGAAGGCATTAAGAACCCAGCATGTCACCACTGCAGAATGTACACTCTTCTCAGGTGCGCCGGGACGGTGACCAACGTATGCTGGGCCTCGAACTAGTGCCACCTCATTTCAAAGGACTGAATCAGACAGGATAGTCTCGGTCCACAACAAAATTCTATTTGAAACTGACAATTAGATGTCTCAAAGATTCTCAAATATTTGGAAATTAAGCAGGACATTTCTAAATAACCTGGGAAGTTAAAATTAGTTCACACTGAGTGATAAGAAAACTGTAACATTTGTGGGATAAAGTTAAAACAGTGCTTAAAGGGAAAACTAGAGCTTTTAATGACATTAGAAAAGTAGAAAAGTTCAGTTCTGGCTGGTGTGGCTCAGTGGATTCAGTGTCGGCCTGCGAAACGAAGGGTTGCTGGTTAGATTCTCAGTCACAGCACATGCCTGGGTTGCGGGCCAGGTCCCCAGTAGGGGGTGCATGAGAGGCAAACATACATTGATGTTTCTCTCCCTCTCTTTCTTTCTCCATTCCTCTCCATAAAAATAAATAAATAAAATCTTAAAAATCTAGACCAAAAATCCTTAGGAAAATATTAACAAATCAAATCCAGCAATATATTTTAAAATAATAATATATCATGATTTTTAGATATTTACTCATGGAATTCAAGGTTGGTTTTGATATTTTAAAAATCTATCAATTCATTTCACCACATTAACAAAATAAATAAGAAAGTTCAGCCCTGACTGGTATGGTTCACTGAATGCTGGGCTGCAAACCGAAGAAAGATCATATGATTTTCATCACCAGTAAATGAAGAAAAATTATCCTGATACCAAACCAGACAATACAACTATTGCCACCACCACCACCAAAAAAAGAAACAAAACCCAAAACAAACTACAGAACACCCTTATGGATATAGACATAAAAGTCCTTATTAAAACGTCATCCAACAGAATTTAGCAATATATAAAATTATATATACCATATACAGCATTATATGGTGTATATAATTACATACACCATAACTTGGGTTCAGTTCAAGAATGCAGGACTTCCAGCCAAGATGGAGGTGTACATAGACACACTGCCTCCTTGCACAACCAAAACAAGGACAACAACAAATTTTAAAACAAACAAAAAAAAGAGCTGACAGAAAATCGAACTGTATGGAAGTCCAACCATCAAGTAGTTAAAGAAGAAACATTCATCCACACTGGTAGGAGGGGTGGAGATGGACAGCCAGGTGGAAAGGACTTGAGGCAAGGCAGTAGTTGGAGGACTGGGTGAGGCAGCAGCTGGTGGAGCAGGTGGTCTCAAATTTGTGTGCAGATAAACCAGGAGGAACAACTGGGGAGCAAGACAGACCACACAACTCAGGGTTCCAGTGAGGGGAAATAAAGCCTCAAAGCCTCTGACTGAAAATACCTGTGGGGGCTGAAGCGAAAGGAGAAACTCCCAGCCTTACAGGCAAGTTTGTTGGAGGGACCCACAGGTTCTAGAACATACACAATCCCACCCATCAGGAATAGGCACCAGAAGGACCCAATTCACGTGTGGGTAGTGGAGGAAGTGACTGAAAACTGGTGCAGAGCAAGTGGCACTGTTCCCTCTCGGACCCCTCCCCCACATACAGCATCACAACGCAGCAACGTGGGTTGCCCTGCCCTGGTGAACACCCAAGGCCCTGCCCCTTACTACATAAGAACACCAAGACAAAAAAAAAAAATGGCCCAAATGAAAGAACAGATCTAAGTTCCAGAAAAAATACAACTAAGCAATGAAGAGATGCCCAACCTATCAGATGCATAGTTTAAAACACTGATAATCAGGATGCTGACAGAATTGGTTGAATATGGTCACAAAGTAGAAGAAAACATGAAGGCTATGAAAAGTGAAATAAAGGAAAATGAACAGGGACCAACAGTGACAGGAAGGAAACCAGGTCTCAAATCAATGGTTTGGAGCAGAGGAAGAAATAAACATCCAACCAGAACAGAATGAGGAAACAAGAATTCAAAACAATGTGGAGAGGCTTAGGAACCTCCAGGACATCTTTAAACATTCCAACATCCGAATCACAGGAGTGACAGAAGGAGAAAGAGCAAGAAATTGAAAATCTATTTGAAAAAATAATGAAGGAAAAATCCCCAATCTGACAAAGGAAATAGACTTCCAGGAAGTCCAGGAAGCCCAGAGAGTCCCAAAGAAGTAAGGCCCAAGGACGAACACATCAAGGCACATCATAATTACATTACCCAAGATTAAAGATAAAGAGAGAATCTGCAAAGCAGCAAGAGGAGAGGAGACAGTTACCTACAAAGGAGTTCCCATAAGACTATCAGCTGATTTCTTAAAAGAAACATTGCAGGCAAGAAGGTGCTGGAAGGAAGTATTCCAGGTCATGAAAGGCAAGGACCTACATCCAAGATTGCTCTATCCCGCAAAGCTTTCATTTAGAATGGAAGGGCAGATAAAGTGCTTCTCAGATAAGGTCAAGTTAAAGGAGTTCATCATCATCCAGCCCTTATTATATGAAATGTTAAAGGGACTTATCTAAGAAAAAGAAGATGATCAAAAATATGAACGGTAAAATGACAACAAATAGCTATTAAAAACCAAACCTAAAAACAAACAAAAACAAGCTAAGCAAACTACTAGGACAGGAACAGAATCACAGAAATGGAGATCACATGGAGGGTTATCAGCGGAGGAGTGGGAGGCTAAGAGAGGAAGAAATGGTACAGAGAATAAAAAGTATAAATGGTAGGTAGAAAATAGAGAGGGGGAGGTTAAGAATAGTATAGGAAATATAGACACTAAAGAACTTCTATATATAACTCATGGACATGAACTACAGTGGGGGAAAATGAGGGTGGGAAGGATTGTGCAGGGCGGAGGGGAATAAAGGGGGAAATAGGACAACAGCATAATCAATAAAATATATTTAAAAAAAGAATGAAATGCTAGTTCAATACTATAAAATCAATCAGTGCAATCTACCATATAAGAAAAATATCACATGATCTAGCAATTGAAGTAGAAAAGGCATTTGACAAAGTTCAACACCCATTAATGATAAAAACTCAGAAAACGATTTTATCAATTCGATAAAGACTATCTATGAAAAACCTATAGATAACAGTATATATGTACTTATGGTGAAAACCTTGGAATGCATTCCCCCAAGATCAGGAACAAGAGAAGGATGTGTACTCTCACCAATATTGTTCGACAGAGCCCTGGAACTTCTTGTAAGGCAAGTAAAGGAAATAAAAGGCACACAAATTGAAAAGTAAAAAGAAAACTGTCCCTAGTTGCAGATGACATGATTGCCTAAGAGAAAATCCCAAAGACCTACAAATAAACTCTTAGAACTAGTAAGTGAATTCAGCAAAATCACAGATACAAGACAGACATACAAGTCTACCTTATTTAAACATACTGGTAATACAAATATGGACACTGAAATTTAAAGTGCAGTATGTACAAATGCTCAAAAAATGAAATGTGAGGTATAAAACAAAACATTTATAGTACTTGTATGCTGCAACTATACAATTGTTATAAAAAATAAGTTATAAATGGAGAGATATAACATGCTCACGGATTGTAAGACTCAACATATGTTGATTCTCCCTAAATTAGTATACAGGATTAATGCAATTCCTATCAAGTCCCAGCAAGATGTTTTGTTACTGTAAAGATTATTCTAAAATGTATATGGAAAGGCAAAGAAACTAAAATAGTTAAGTCATTGGAAAAGCATGTGTATTTTGCTTTTTGGAGGGGTGAAAGGTTCTATATATATCAGTTAAGTCCATTTGATCTAATGCATCATTCAGTTGCACAATATCCTTGTTGATATTTTGTTTGGAAGATCTATCCATTGTTGACAGTGGGGTGTTAAAATCCCCTAATATAAGCATGTTGCTGTCTATATGCTTGAAGTCCTCCAAGATTTTCCTTGTAAGTTTGGGTCCTCCTATGTTGGGTGCATATATGTTTAAAATATTTATTTCTTCTTAATGGATTCTTCCCTTGAGTATTATAAAATGTCCTTCTGTGTCTTTTTTTATGGCCTTTGTTTTGAAATCTATTTTGTCTGAAATAAGTATTGCTACTCTGGCTTTTTTTTTCGCTGTCCATTTGCTTGGAGTATGTTTCCAGCCCTTCACTTTCAGTCTGTGTAGGTGTTTTATCCTGAGGTGGGTCTCTTGTAGGCAGCATATGTGTGGGTCATGATTTCTTATCCACTCAGCTACCCTATGTCTTTTGATTGGAACATTTAATCCATTTACATTTAAGGTTATTATTGATAGGTACTTATTCATTGCCATTTTTTCCCCTTTGTACCTGTGTTCCTCTCTTTCATTCTTTTTCTTCCTTTTCTTAAAGCAGACCCTTTAGCATCTCTTGCAGAGCTGGTTTGGAGGAGGTATATTCCTTGAGGCTTCTTTTGTCTAGGAAGCTCCTTATTTGGCGTTCCATTTCAATAGAGAGTCTTGGTGGGTAGAGTAGCCTTGGCTGTAGGCCTTTGGTTCTCATTACTTGGAATATTCCTTGCCAATCTCTTCTGGCTTGGAGCATTTCCACTGAGAAGTCAGCTGCCAGCCTTATTGGGGCTCCCTTGTATGTTACTTCCTGTTTATCCCTTGCTGTCTTTAAGATTCTCTCTTGGTCTTGGAATTTTGTCATTTTAATTATGATGTATCTTGTAATGGGCCTCTTTGGGTACCTGTTGATTGAGACATTCTGTGCTTCCTAGACTTGTAAGAAGATAGACTACATGACAGAACACGAAACAAACCTCAACACATTTAAGAAAACTGAAATCATCCCAAGCATTTTCTCCAACCACAAGGGCTTGAAACTAGAAACCAACCTCAAGGAAAATACTCAGAAACACTCAAATTCATACAGACTGAATAGCATGCTATGAAACAATGAATGTGTTAATGATGAGATTAAGGAAGAAATCAAAAACTATGTGGAAACAAATGAAAATGAGCACACAACAGTTCAGAACCTATGGAACACAGTGAAGGCAGTCCTGAGAAGGAAGTTCATAGCAACACAACCCTACCTAGAAAAGACAGAAGCATTTCAAATGAACAACCTAGCCCTACCTCTACAAGAAATGGAGGAATAACAAGAAACAAGGCCCAGAGCGGGTAGAAGGAAGGAAATAATCAAGATCAGAGCAGAATTAAATGACATAGAGACTAAAAAAACAATTCAAAGGATCTGTAAATGCAGGAGCTGGTTCTTTAAAAAGATAAAATCAATAAGCCTTTAACCAAACTCATCAAGAAAAAAAGGGAGAGGAGGACCCAAATAAATAAAATCAGAAATGAAAGAGGAAAAATTACAACTGATACCACAAAAATACAAAGGATTGTAAGAAATTACTATGAACAACTACATGACAAGAAATTTGAAAACCTGGGGGAAATGGACAAATTTCTAGAAACATATAGTCTTCCAAAACTGAATCAGGAAGAAGCAGAAAGCCTGAACAGACTGTTAACAGCTGGTGAAGTTGCAGCAGGAATCAAAAAACTCCTGGCACACAAAAGCCCTGAACCTGACGGTTTCACAGGAGAATTTTACAAAATATTTAAGGAACAGCTAACCCTATCCTTCTCAGACTATTGCAAAAGAGGTATCAGAGCTCTTTAGGGAATGCTGATATGCCCTTGGTTTTATGCCCACTGGCGGTCTGCAGCAAGTTTTATTTGCAAAGCAGCATTAGCAAACTGAAGTGGATGCACCATAAATGAGTAAACTCTAAATTATCTATAATTATGTTTAATGAAATATCCCTCAAGTCCCTTTGTTACCTTCAGGCGACACATTGTAAGAAACTTGCCCATCTTGCTAAGCTGACTTATTAGGGGCTTGAATGTCCTGCTCCAACAGCTTCTCTTGCCAAGCACAGACATCCAGGGCAACACAGAGCAGGTGAGCAGTGGTTCAGGACAATGTAGAATTTATCCAGGGAATGGAGGGTCTTTCTCAGGCAGAGTAGGCTACCAAGACATTAAGAATGCACTGGGCATTCTTGAGGATGAAACTGTCACAACAAAGGCATTCATACTTGTACACCTTGTAGACGATCAGGAAGATGACACCCATGAGGAAGGTCAGGTGAATGAAGATCAGCACAGAGACCTTAAACCTCTCAGACATGCTCTTGGTGATGCAAACAGTGAACTCTGCTATTGCCCTTTGCTTTTTTTGCAGTCAAGTTCATGTTCAGTATCAGTTTTCACAACCACCGTACCAGGGGCAGGAACTACAGCTGACTTACGTGGAAGGGCTTTATCAGTGGGACGGTGCAGAAGCCACTCTCCAGCAGTGCCTGCTTGGTGCCCTGTCCACAAAATTGTTCCCCAACTTCACCATGGTTTCGGGAGACCCGAGGCTAACAGCCACGGGCTCCAAAGTGCTCCGAGTCCCTGTGTTACCGCTCTGCTCACAGCAACTGACACTGCACACACTTCTGCAAGAAGTCCCCACGAGGGAAATCCAGGTAGGGCACATGGAATCTCTCCATATTATTTCTCATACTGTGTACGTATATAATTGTAGTGTAGATGTACCTACAATTATCTCAAGTAAGTTTAATTTAAAAAACCAATGACTTCTGTGTTAACAAAATAAACGAGGAGATCATGTATGACAGTAGTATCATATCAATAAATGCACAAAGATTAATTTGACAAAATTCAGTCTCCATTCCTGATATCAAAGAGCAGGTTTAGCTTCTAGAAAACAAATACAGCTAACATCAGTTAACAGTGAAATAACGAATACTTCCCCTCTGAGACTGGGACAAGGCAAAGGTGTCCAGTGTCATCACTTCTACTTCTGTTCAACACTAGATTGTAGGGCCCGGCCAGGGCAATAAAATAAGGACTAAAAAGTATAAATACTGGCAAGGAAGAGGTAAAACTGTCCTTATTTGTAAACTATTGTGTGTATAAGAAAACCCTAAGGAATGTACCGCACCAGAAAAATCCTGCTAGAATAACTGACTTTAGCAAAGTCACAGGATACATGCTCAACATAAAACAGACAACTGTATTCTACAGAATAGCAACAAACAATTGAAAATAAAATTTTAAAATACTACTTATAATGGTATTAAAAACATGAAACACGTAGGAATAAACCTAATGAAAAATGTGCAGGATCTCCACTAGACTGTTGAAAAAAAATTAAATATCTAAATAAATGGAGAGATTTACCATATTCATGGATTGAAAAGCTTAATGTTGTCAATTCTTTCCAAAATGATCTATAGATCAAATACATATATCAATAAAAATCCCCCCTGGCCTTTTGGAAAAACTGAAATAATGGTTCTAAAATGTACACAGAAAGGCAAAACATGAAACATGAAAGCTAAAACATTTCATAACAAATTTAAAAACTTATGCTTATCAAAAGTCACCATTATAGAATACAGACTGGAAGAGGTGCAAACCATATGGCAGTGAGGCCATCTGGGAGGCAACTAGAGCAGTCCACCAGAGAGGTGATGGTAAGCTAAAATAGGCCACATCGATGGAGATGGGACAAAGTTAATGGGTTCAAGACCTATATAAGTGGTGGTTTGAATTTGGTAACAGAAAGGAGAAAAATCACTTTCAAGAAAATAAGAGGTGAGCCCTGGCTGATGTAGCTCAGTGGATTGAGTGCAGGCCTGCAAACCAAAAGTTCACTGGTTCGATTCACAGTCAGGACACATGCTTGGGTTGTGGGCCAGGTCCCCAGCAGGGGGTGCACAAGAGGCAACCACACACTGATGTTTCACTCTCTCTTTCTCCCTCCCTTCCCTCTGTCTAAAATAAATAAAATCTTTAAAAAAAAAAGAAAGAAACAAAATAAGAGGTGAGTGGAACAAGTAACCCCATAGCTGTTATACATACACCATCAAATGGTGTATAAGGGCAGCAGCAGAAGCAGCTAGCATTTATTGCACACTTATTTTTTCAGGCATGAACTAAAACTTCAGGGGCATTCTTTCCTTCCAACCTCATGAAAACCCTGAGGCAGCTACTTTACCATCCCATTTTACAGATGGGATATTTGCAACCCAGAGATTATACTGAATATTTTACACACTTGTAACCAGAGCTGAAAGTCAGCTTCCTAGCACAAAGGCATATTTTCTATGTTGTACATACTATTCTACTGCATACATATACCATAGTTTTCTTCTCATTGGACATCCAGATAATCCTATTTCTCACAATTATAATTAATTTTCTCACAATTATAATTAACACAGCAATGATCAATTTCATTTAGTGCTTGTCTTAAATTATTTTCTTAGGAAACAGTGTCAATCAGTTCCAAGGTAAAAATTACCTTTTTATCGGATTACAATGCACCAGAGCAGAAAACTATTCTTTTCTTTTTTTCTTCTGCTTTTTGAGGCAAAATATTTACTTTAGCGCCAGTATTCACCACCTTCAAGAGAGGCATATATACATGCTCAGAATTCTCATCTTCCTTCTCTACTCCTGCTTAATGGTTCTTTTTATTTTACTTATTTTTTAAAATTCTTTATTTTATTGATTATGCTATTACAGTTGGCCCATTTTCCCCCTTCACTCCCCACCACCCTGCCCATCCCCTCCCACCCACATTCCCCCCTTTAGTTCATGTCCATGTGTCATAAGTTCTTTAGCTTCTACATTTCCCATGTTATTCTTGCCCTCACCCTATTTTCTACCTACAGTCTATGCTACTTATTCTCTATATCTTTTCCCCCTCTCTCCTCCTCCCATTTCCCTGTTGCTAACCCTCCATTTGATGACTTTTTTTTTACTGTTCATATTTTTAATCTTCTTTTTCTTAGGTAAGTCCCTTTACCATTTCATATAATAAGGGCTTGGTGATGATGAACTCCTCTAACTTGACCTTATCTCAGAAGCACTTTATCTGCCCTTCCATTCTAAATGAAAGCTTTGCTGGAGACAGCAATCTTGGATGTAGGTCCTTGCTTTTCATGACTTGGAATACTTCTTGCCAGCCCCTTCTTCCCTGTAAGGTCTCTTTTGAGAAATCAGCTGACAGTCTGACGGGAACTCCTTTGTAGGTTACTGTCTCCTTGTCTCTTGCTGCTTCTCCTTCATTTTT
The DNA here is from genome assembly GCA_004024845.1 of Tonatia bakeri. Classification (NCBI taxonomy): domain Eukaryota; kingdom Metazoa; phylum Chordata; class Mammalia; order Chiroptera; family Phyllostomidae; genus Tonatia; species Tonatia bakeri. The sequence continues at coordinate 1,704 of PVIA01011964.1, read as the reverse complement.
ACCTTGGCTAATGTAATGATGATGTGTCTTGGTGTGTTCCTCCTTGGGTCCAACCTCTTTGGGACTCTCTGAGCTTCCTGGACTTCCTGAAAGTATATTTCCCTTGCCAGATTGGGGAAGTTTTCCTTTAATATCTGTTTAAATAAGTTCTCAATTTGTTGCTCTTCCTCTTTCCCTTCTGGTACCTCTATAATTCGGATGTTGGAACGTTTAAAGGTATCCTGGAGGTCCCTAAGCCTCTCCTCAGTTTCTTGAATTCTTGTTTCTTCATTCTTTTCTGTTTGGTTGTTCCTTTCTTCCTTCTGGTCCACTCCACTGATTTGAGTTCCAGTTTTCTTCCCATCACTATTATTTCCCTGTGTGTTTTCCTTCATTTCTCTTATCATAGCCTGCATTTGTTCATCTAATTTATGTCCATCTAATTATGTCAACCAATTCTGTGAGCTTCCTGATCAACAGTGCTTTGAACTGTGCATCTGGTAATTCGGCTATCTCTTGGTCACTTAAAAAAAATTGGTTCTGGGGCTTTCAAATATGTTTGAGCCATCTTTTTTATTTTCCTTGGATTTGGTTGCAGCTGTTTTGTAAGGGCGGAGGAGCCTTAAGTGTTCACCGGGGCGAGGCCCCCCGGTCGCTGGGTTGTGATGTTGTATGTGGGGGCGGGGTCTGAGAGGGAACAATGGCGCCTGCTCTGCTCTCTCTAGGACTCCCGTCCCCTCCACGGCCTCCCACAAGCAAACTGGTCCCTTCCTGTGCTGGATCCCGGGCGGTGGGCTTGTGCACCCTCTCGGACTCTGTGGGCTTCCCCGAGAAGTCTCCTGTGAGGCTGAGAGAGTCTCCCGGCCTCAGCTCCCAGACGGGGCTCTTAAGCTTTGAAACGTGGCGGCGTTGCCCGTTTTTGCTCAGTCTGCGTGCAAACGTGTGGCTGTGGACAGCCAGCTGAGCTGCCTTGCGCCCCTCACTGGGTCTGCTAGTCGCCTCCCGCGCCCAGCGTCCGCCACCAGTCCGTCCGCTGCCGTCTGCGCCCTGCACACCCGCGCCTGCCAGCCAGCGTTTCTTCCCGCTGGGACCCCTCGACCCCTCTCCGCAGGCCTCCGACTCTGCTGCTCCTTACCGGTCTGGATGTACTGGAGCCCGACTTCTGTTCAGTTCATTTCTCTCTGTTCTGGTTGTTTCTTGTTTCTCAATTTTTGTTGTCTTTAGTTTTGGTTGCACGAGGAGGCACAATGCGACTGCCTATGCCTCCATCTTGGCCGGAACTAGAAAACTATTCTTTTCAAACCAAATCATTCTCTGGGTAGGTTTAGACAGTCAAACATTTAAAACAATGGTACTGTAATAAAATAGTTGAGAAGGAATTCCATATATCTTGCCCATTCCCCAAATCACTCCACTGGAGGCTACCTCCAGACAGAACTTCAAGAAAACTTTCATGCTAGAAATATATAACCTTCCTAGACTGAATCATGAAGAAATGAAAAATCTACATAGACCCATAAACAGTGAGAAAACTGAAACAACCATCAAACTACTCCCCCTAAAAAAGTCCAGGACCAGTTGGCATCACCCGTGAATTCTACCAAACATTCAAAGAAGGTTTGACATCTATCCTTCCTAAACTCTTCCAAAAAAACTGAAGAAGAGGCAATAATTCCTAACATATTTTATGAAGCCAATATAACCCTGATACCAAAACCTGGCAAG